>VMBQ01011570.1:0-23692 GCA_007657795.1 Dreissena rostriformis | reverse complement strand
GACGTGATTTTTATGATGCTTCTCTTTTACTCTTTTAAATTAACGTGTTCTTTTCGCAGCGAAACAATCACTTTACCTCCTTAAATATATGTACCCATCATACCGTATTGTAAGTTTGCATATACAACAGCCTCTCTCTGGGAAAACGGGGTGTAATGCATGAGCGTAAAGTGTCGTCATGGATTATCGTGTGCCGCACATGTAAATGAGGGAAGACACTTTTCGCTTTACAATACCTTTCGTTTAAAGGAAGTATTTTCTAAGCGAAAGTCAAGTTAAGGCACAGGCTAATCTGGGACGACACTTACCGAACAAGCATTAAACACCGGTTTGCCTTCGCGAGATTCATACTTATTTTTCCTCAGACTGCGTGATCCCATCGGGTTCTCAGTTCAGCAGGGCGAGTTACCGGCCGTACGAACGAACTGCTTCCGGAAAGACCCTCTACAACGCTGGAGAGCGGCTGCGTGACGGCACGTGGATCCGGGTGGTATGTAACAAGGACCGTCAAGGAGATGCTGTTTTAAACGTTAGCACCCATGCATGCAACGCAGGAAATTGGATTCCAGCACTTCCGGTTTGTAAAGGTATGGACACGAAAAAATACAATCAAGCGGAAAGTGTCGTCACTAATTAGCCTGTGCGGACTGCACAAGGGCGCCACTTTACGCATATTCAATAAACTTCGTTCACCCAGATTCCTAATAGATCTGTTACGACATCTGTAAAACACTATTTCGCAAGGATGGATGTTGTGTTACTGTTCAACTTAACGTGTGTGTTTTTCTACACTATAAACCAAGTTCTTAAAATATTTATGACATATATGTGGCATGAGCTTGTTAAAATTAAGTAATTACTTTTAATAGGTGTTGGCAAGTAGATTAATCTACCAATAGAATACGTACAATTTGAATAGCATTGAAATATGTCAGATTTACATCTATAGAAGTTATGTCAGCCTCTGTTGTATCCGAAATTCTGAAACATGCTGTGAAAACGTGTATTTTTAATCGTACGTTCTATTGTTCCCACGACCTATTGTGAAGTTACCACGAGTCGGGTTTCTCGTTACAACGAGTCAGATATCTCGTTACAACGAGTCAGGTATATCGTTACAACGAGTCATCTATCTCATTAAAACGAGTCAGGTAACTCGTAACAACGAGACATGTATCTCTAACAACGAGTTAGGTATCTCAGTAAAACGAGTCAGGTATCTCGTTACAATGAGTCTTGTATCTCGTTACAACGAGTCAGGTTTCTCATTTAAACGAGTCAGATTTCTTATTACAACGAGTTGGGTATCTCATGACAACATGTCAGGTTTCTCATTACAACGAGTCAGGTTTCTCATTACAACGAGTCAGGTTTCTCATTACAACGATACAGGTTACTCGTAACAACGAGGGAGGTATCTCGTTCACATGATCTTAGTCGTTTCTTAGAGTTATATATGATATGTTTACAAGACGTTCTCAGTCGTTCACACGGCCTGCATCAACGATTATTTAACAAACGTTTCCTTTTTATACACACATTTATCTCCCTATCACCTGTTACAAAGTATTGCGCCCGGCCGAGGTCTGTGGATCTCAAGGATGCAATCTCGCAACTTCCGGTTCCGGAACTTGTGATGGACGGGGTCAATGTCACGCAAACATGCGCGGACAGAAGTACCCGGATGAACCATTGCGTCGACGGAAAGTGGCTCTATGGTTTCCTTCAATGTCTTAATAGAGACTTACTACCGTCCGATGATGCTGTTATCGTTGATGGAAACCGCAAATAACTTTCAAATTTAGTCTCAATCCTGATAATCAGAAATGTTTGCTTCATTCAAGGTTACATTTGTACATGTATTGACTATTTAAGAGTGCGACTTAATGTCTACTCAATCATTTAAAAAGTCGTTGGACCTGGGTTTTTTTACATTTAAAGAATCTTATTTGCAGCTACAATTTCGACCCAGTTTTTCTCAAATGTGAAAGGAAATATATCCTCATTGAGTCAGAGACTAGTTTGATGCCAAGGAAACGAAAACTAGAGGTTGAGAACGAAAAATTAAGAATATTTCGCCAATTATTAGTTTATAAAATCAAACGCAGTAACCATTAGGTACTCACCGTACAATAATTTTGTTTATTCTGCACTCTGATTGTAGCTACGTGAACAAAAAAGAGACAGATTGTGGATAATGTGTGCACAAGCGATTGTTGTAATGGGTTAAAGAGGCCACAACAGACGAAGAGCATAATTCAAAACAGCAGTAATTGTTGCTAATTGCATATATTAAATATAGTTCTGCATATGATATTGTCACAAAATTTGTAATAAAAGCTTTTATTTGTTCAATACGGACGACTGTAGTTGGTTTAGCTTACCTGAGCACGAAGTGCACAGTGCGAGCTTTTGTGATCACTCTATGTCCGGCGTCGTGCGGTGATTGCTGCCTACATTGTTTATCCAACCTTCATAACACTTAAACAGAAAGTTTATATTGAAAATATCTAGTCCGAGTCCGAATCTCGGTAATGTGTGTCAAAACATAAGGTCATTAGGTCAAATGTTCGAATAGTGAATATGGTGTCCACCAAGCGACCGGGAGGTCACGGGTTCGAACCCCACTGCGGGAGCATTTTTCGATATCCCCAAAAGACACCAAGTACTGGTTGTTAGTCCCAGGAGACGGACTCGAGAGAGTTGCAATAAGCCTAAGGCTTTCGATGCAATCGAGCTAAAATAAATTGGTTTAAACTAAATATTCTAAAAACAGTGTAACCATTCTATAGGCAACTTAATTAAAATGATTGAATCTTAATAAAAGTTCTTCGGATTGAATACCTTAACAACACCTATGCCAAGTTCGAATATGGATTATATGTGACCAAAAACAAGGTCACCGGGTCAAATATCAGAAAACCTTATCTTAGCTCTAGAGGACACAATTTTATCCAATCTTTATGAAACTTAATTCAGAATATTTATTGATATAATATCTAGGCAAAGTTTGAATATGTTGCATGTGTGTCCAAAAACTAGGTCATCAGTTAAAATGTTCGAAATACCCGTGACATCTCGATCCCCAAGCCAGCGTGCTACAATTAGACCACTGCTTTCCGAATGATGAAGTGACATATCAATATATTTATAGATTGGATGTATTTGTGTCCAATCAGGACAGGGGTATTCAGGGGGTAGATCGTACGCAAGTAAATGTTGTGGCGTAAGTGAGAAAAATATTAACTATTGTTCAAAATGGACGCCAACGGGTGATTTTTTGAGTTTTTCTCCCGAACTTTTGAAAGGTTAGTACATTTACCACACTTATTCGACATTATCCTTACGCGCAGGATGTGCTACTGCTAGCCATTTAACCTCGGTATAAATCCTGTAGATGCATTATCAATATTAAAAAAGTTATTGAACACTTAATACGCAAGTGCCTGATTGTTTACGATTGACACGGCTCATTGTTTGTCTTTTTTTAGATCATATATAAGGTTTTTTCAGCAGTTTGAATTAAAAGGAGGACTCAAGAACCCTCATAGTGTTATCTTGCATAAACACCAGGATGCTTCCAAAAGGTAATCGCACTATATGCATCAAAATTCGAGCATTAACCCCCATTTTCATAACTATTGAGCACAGTAACCCCACTTCGCGTAACTGCTGTTTATGCAAAAAACACACTAGGTATGTGTACATGAGCCCAGATTAAATGGTATGTACCATATTATTATCAATAAGTGTTACTTAAATAAATTTACACTGGAATACAAAAAAAAATCCTGCATACTATAGAAGAGTGAGTCATTTTTTAAATATTGAAAATGAAAGTAAACACAACTTAAATATAAGACTCGCAGACTTACTGTATGCACTATAAACAGTTTATGGTTTTTGTTGTGAACAGTATCATGTTCAAATGCTATGTCAATTGTCCTTAAATAAGCAAAACATGATATTTGTATAAACAACAATACCCTTTCTCCTTTGATCTCCCGGAAATACATCAGGTACTGGTTCTACCCAGGAAACGGACTCGAGGCGTCTCAATAAAGTGAATAAACCACAGACTTTCGATGCAATCGAGCGTAAATTAATTATATATTGTAAAATAATAAACAATCGGGTCGATATTGACAAAAGGTCGCGTTATGCAGTAATATCACGAACCAATAAAGCCCGTTTTTACTGAGCCATATACCGGCACTCAACTAGAATATCAGACTCAGCTTAACACGTCGATGATATTAGGATAGTAAACAGTTCTAGCGCGAGTATGGTTACGTGAAAATATTTTAAATACAATTTTACATGAGTTAATATATATATTATTGTATTTATCTAAAGAAATACAGTCATTTTATTTTCGGTTCTTAATATATTTGCGTGTGTTTAATCTACATATAACTGCTTTGGTTTCAATTTTTCTGATTTTCTTTTCTTAAAATAATTGGAACAATAATGTTAAAGATTTGCTTTATATAACTGTGGATCCGATGGAAATGCAAATCATTAAACGTTGCTATTTAGGTGAAAACAATAAGATGTGCAGATTCTGTGTATTTCATTTCAAAACAAAAATATCATCGTAAAACAAACGCGCATATATTTAAAAGGTTATTAATTCGGTGTTATTTGTCTAAATATTTGGAAATTACAGCTCAATACGTTTAGTGAAGTATGTTTTGCTTTTACAATACGATACTTTTGAATCACCAAATGGCTTTACAACTATTCGAATGACGATCATCATTCAATAACATATTTGAATATCCGAAAAGTTTGGTAACTCCCTAGACTTGCATTTCGGAACAAGAAAAACACGCAGTTACACACTTCGTTCATCAACATGTTATTTATACATACTATACGTTTTCCACCTAATTCCTTATTATAATGAGCATTCTATTTGACAGGTATATCCCTATGTTTCCGCCAATGTTTGTGTTGGAGTGTTGGAAGGCAAAACGTGGGACGGGGCCAGAGACCTCTGTCAGAGTCAGTGAAGCGACTTAGCCGTTTAAGACAGCACCGCAAAGGTCGAGAGAATGTACAATCTAGGCTCGAATTCATCAACGTTTTAAATTAAAGGTAAAGGTCTGTTTTTATTATAGTGTCACCCCATATTGAAAGGGCCAGCCAATTTGACTTATGAGACACCTTTTGCGTGTAAACCATGTACCTCCCAACTCCTATCACTATGCCAGGCGCCAGGTGGATAGAAGACAGTAACCATTCATGGTTAACGCTCGCGGCTCACGAGCCGGCCATATCGGAACAAGTCACATGACAAACATTCATCCTTTGACAAACGCTCCCCATGGGGCTCGAACCTTCGACCACCCGATCCCGAGGCGGACGCATTATCCACTAGGCCACGGCGATCGGTGAAGTTTAAATTATAGACTCAGGCTTAAAAAAAATGAAATATCGTTTTATCCATAATTCGAATCATATAACAATCAAATTCAATATAAAGAGAAATACACGAGATACTTCAAAATATGTATAGAAAATAGATTTTTAAATTTGTGAAATATAATTAAGACTTTAAACGTTGGTGAATACGGGCCCTAGTAGGCTAGTCCTGAAATAAGGACAATCTTTTGTTAGTATACTTAGATGGGCCATACAATAGCCCGAAAATCATTGTATTGCTCAAGAGGCAGAGTGAAAAGTGGATATTAACTCTATATATTGAAACAGTCAAGGCATGAATGTATTAATATTACGATGTGTTTGTGCAATTTCCATCCCATTTATCAAAACTTAGCTTTCCGCGTTTAAAGATACCATCGTTCATATTATAGATGACCACTTATAATTCGTTAAATGTCAGTTACTTATGAAAAAAAGTCAGATGGCCCGGGGAAATACAACTGGATTTATTTGGTTCATATCAAGACAAATCTATTGGAAAGGAATATATCCTTTGTTCTAATTAAAAGCAATTCATTTTTCAATACTGTATAATACTTTTTGTCTTTTTGTGCAAATATCGATATAACGTCCATTTTAGTTACTTACTTGCATTCCGTAGTTCACGTTTATTAAATTATTCAAATTCCACTTTTTCATATTCTAGTAGTTACACATAAAATAAGTCTAATTTACCTCAAAGTTTATCTATTATATTACTATTCATGAATACATAAACGATAAAATCTGGACTGGGAAGAATAAATGTATATAGTCACTGTTTTTTTTTTATTATTTCTTATTTTATTGTTATTTCATTTTTTTTTTGTTACTTTATTATAAGAATTTACCCAGATGTTTTCATTTGCGCTGTTTAACTGTTATTTAGACAAAAAACATTCCTTGTTCTTGTTTAAAAAAAGGGTATGATAGGTATGATTGGTAGTCGGTATATACATTAGTTTATAAAAGGCATAGTTAACTCGGAGATAAAAACACAAAATAGTGAAACACTTATTTGATAAGACATTTGTTAAAGTGACGGTATGAAAGCAAATGTACACAAATCACATCAAGAAAGTTTTCTTAAGTAGAAGCATTTTTGTTTATGCACGTCGTTTAACCGGAAACAAATCTTAATACTTTACCAATTTACTTTTCAGAGAACGTTTTGAAGAATGGTTACGCTACAAAAGCAAGCGTAGACTAAGCCTATACAAAAAAAGGTCGAAATACATTGGGGTATCTGATGGTCAATCTGATCGAACAAACACGCCTATTAAATCACCTGCAGCAAAACGACTATGCGTTCGTAAAACACCAGTATTTTATGCTAAAAAGGTTTACTATTCACCGAAAACTTATAAGCGGAAACATTTCCTGTCACCAACAAACCAAGCTGGGTGTTCTTTTCTAAACTCCCCTTTGGCGCAGATAACACATGAACATACATCAACCCAAAAACAATCTGTAACTAATGTTACAAAAAAGAGATTGCAATTCGGCAAACATGAACATACTAACAAATGTAAAATACCTCGGGTTGTGTGGAATTGGAAAACCAAGATGTAGAATTTACCATTGAACGACTCAGGCGTCTTGTAGAAGAAGGGAAGTTTTCCACCTCTTCCTAATCCTACAAACTATTTGACGACACACTAAAATGGTATGATTGTTCAAATACCTCTGCCATGCGGTATTCAGAAGAAACTAAGGAGTTCTTCTGGACCGGAAACCGATTACTTGGAGGACAGTTTGTAAGATATATGAGAGGATTTACACATGAAGGACGAGTTAAGGAACGCCACAGTGACCTGGGTTACTACGATCCCGAGGTCTCTGATATTAACCTACCGGTACCATCCGATTTCCAACTGCGCGAATATCAACCAAAAGGTATATTGGGAAAGGACAGTGTTGATCCAGGAATTCTTACGGATAATATACATGCATATGGAAGTGCAATGACAGATTGTTCATTCACCGTGATGTTCGATGGCAAAAAGATAATTCCACAGTCAGCAGATGTCTATTTGCTAGATCAGGAAGATCATCCGAAATTGTCTGATATAAAAAAACAACAAGAGAACACATTGATTGTAATTGAACGATACAAACATTTTCTTCAACAGATGGTAGATTCTGGAAAAGCTGATATAACGCAAATCGACAATGACGTCATGAGACTGCATTTCATTGAATCAAGTACAAAAGCAATTCATGCAGTAAGCAGTGTAATTAAAGATCTACGTATATCATACTCTAAAAAGGCAATTTATCTGAAGTCTGTTGAAAAGAAATTGGCGGAAACAAATGATGGAAAGTATAAATTCGTATCTAACAAAATGAAAACATTTATGTTATCAGCTTCGAATTTGTATGAAAGACCTGCTTGACACGATAGATGGCATATGTAGTGCATGTGCTGTAGTCAACGATAAAGGATATTTGTACAAGAAAGACTTATGTAACTTAACAGCACAAACTAATTACAGAGAAATGCGAAATAAACTTGCAAAAGAAGAATTACCTGCCGAATATATAAAACAAAAATCACCTGAGTGGTTTACATTGCGTGATTCAGTAAAGGTAACTGGAAGTGTTGCTCATGATAGTATTGGTTTAAACACTTTAAAGGTGCAAAAAGACTTCTTCGAATCGAAGTTTGGAGCAAAACCCAAAACCAAGGAGTTTTCGGAAGCTTGTAAATTGGCAATGAACCACGGATCTACCAATGAAATAAACGCAATAGCCACGATTGTTGGAAAAATAATGCCAGTGTATTATCCTAACTTTACCTTTTATGAGGTTGGAGCACACATTATCAGAAATGAACAAGGTACACCTATAATGGTAATATCTCCAGACGGAGCGCTTCGATGCAATGATAAGATAGGGTCCGTGGAAATTAAGTGTCCTTGCAGTGTATTTGTAGGAAACACACCAGTATTTTACAAACCAAAAGAACGACACATTATCCAGTGTATGCTTGAAACACACGTTCTACGTGCTGATGAACACATTTACATAAGTTGGTCCAAGGAATCAACCACCGTGTTTCGTTTGAAGCCTAAACCTAATTTGGTAACGTCAGTGATTGATGAAGTCATTGATGTTTATTATTCAGACGTGCCTATGAAACCAAAAAAATCTCTGAACGTGCTAAAACGTTGAAATCGGAAATTAAAGAAGTTGCTGACGAAGCCGAATTTCTTGGTGAATTTCCCTCACTATTATCAAATTCGTTTCCGCGAAATGAACACGATATTGATGAGCATGACATGTACTATCGCCAGCAAAGTGATTTCACAAACGTTACACAATGTTTGAGCGACATAAACGACCTGATTGAAAATGCTCATAAAGCAATAAAACTATTGAACGAAGCGTATCAATATCAGAAGCCGATAGCTTCAGAGGTGCTCGTGTATCTCCTTAGCGACATAAATAGACTTTGGCACCGGGAACTGGGTCATGGTTTACCCATTGCATACCTGTATAAAGGGTATAGTTTGACGATGCCGACTAGTAGGAGAATATTGGACAAAGTGCTGAACGAATGCAAGAAATTTGACATACATGTACCGTGTGTAACTTTTGACGGCCAATTTTTCAAACTTAAAGACTACGACAGCGATGATAGGCCCCTGTCCTTATTCGCTCTGCAAAGACAGATATGGTCCGACATTAAAAAAATGACGAAGTCACAAATTATCGATCATATCAATGAGTTGTTCCGAATCCCGACGTATGAGCTGGTAAAAGAGGCTGAAGTAATGGCTAACGGTGAATTGAAGATAACCCGACAATTCTTTAATGTACATAATTCAAACAAAATGTGTCCGCCTATTGTAACAGCTGTTGCGACTTTGAAAAGAAAGAATAGGTCAAATGAACATGCTACAAATGCACCAGATTGTTCCGACACCATTAACATGGAAGATGCTGTGGGTTTTGATGATGATGTTATGGAAGTTCTTAAAAGTGTAGCACACTTATCCGGTGAGTCTAATGATATTTCAACCAGCAAAGACAGTGATTCTGAGACAGGTGGTTCCAACAACGAGAAAGAATCTGCAAGCAAACATCAAATAAGTGTTGTTAACTCCGATGAAAATACACACCGGGTTGCTAAGGAAGCAGGTGTAACACTATATTATTGTAATCATAAAAACATTTTGAAAGTTCTTCAGAGCACTAAACGAAACAAATGGCAGGCGACTGATGTCATATTTATTGAGACACTATTAAAGTCCCCAGAGTTAATGAAAACCGACTTTAATCATGACGAGCTTAATTCAATAATTCATTATCTTGCAATTAAATTATCAGATGCCGGGATTGTTATCCGCAAAACTCTTCCTAAAGTAGACAAAATTGTCATGTTGTGCTCTTCGTTAGGTGTAAAATCAAATCTTTCAAAAGTTCAAAACAGAAGAAAGAAACTTCGTTGTGTACCTTCGTTACATTCACTTTGTCTGAAATTACTGAGGAGAAAAGAATACCCCAAAGAAACTTTGGCGATATCGTTTGCCAGATGTATTTGGCCAACGAAAATGAGTGAATGGCTGCAGAAGCCGCATGTATCAGAAGAGATCCTTCTTGAACAGGACCAGGAAAATGTACACACAGAAATGTTTCCTATAACTACATCCTTTTCTCCAGTGTATTCACCGGAATTAGCTGGCGACCGCCAGCAAATGAAAGTAAAGGTCATGGATGGGACGCACATTCGCACAAATCTAAAGTGAAAGCTGATCAAAGATGGACTTGGTGATGTAAAAATTCATCCTTGGAAGCAAGTTGCACAAAGCGGAAAAACTAATCTTCGCCCAGCAATGTTAGAGGTAAGAGACGACGGAAAAATATTACATCAACAACGTGATCCTTTCGTTAGAACAATGTTTGCGGAAGATGTGCAAGAGGAACTGCTTAGGGGTGGTCACGACATTGAAGCGCACTTTTGTAGAATTTTGCGTCAGTGGCACGAGGCAGAAGATCAGCCAGGTATTCCAGCTTTTGAAAGGTGTGTAAGATCACTCAAACTAAAAGCATGGTTAATGAACAGGTATGACTTCGCCGCATTTCCTCCACCTTCTCAGTACGTGAAAGGGATTCCAAGAAAAACATTCGAGGGGCTTGTTTGCAGCATAGATGCCCATATACTGTTATACAGACTTGTAAAAGGAAGTACCTACAACTGGCGGTCAGTTTCTACACTGGTGGCAGAGAACTTCATGGGTGAACTAGCCGAAAGGGCAAAAAATAGTAACGGCGTTCCTTCCGGTGCTATGCTTGCATCAGATATGGGCAAGATCTCTCAGCTGCATGCTATGCGATTAATGCCTGGTCGGTAAGTACACATACCAAAATATTATAATCATCTTACATAATAAAGATTTGTTAATCTATAGTAAGACAACAGTCAAAAAGTTTGATCCGCAAACATGTTTTGTAAAATTTTAAACCTAGCGCGGTAATATCAATTAGCCGAGAAACCCATTTTAAAATACGACTGAATTTGCATTCAATTCATTACATAATCTTTGATCGCTCTTAAAGTGATGACAAGTTCGAAGGAAGTGACATATTTTATATATTCATTATCATAGTGCAATATGTGCATATTTAAATGCTCAATATATTTCTGTCACGTAAAAAGCAAAATATAACGGAATGAGTAAGAGCAATAAACGAAAAAAGTTTTGCAAATATTTCATTCAAGATTCTTTTAATTCAATTATGCCAGTTCGTTTCGGATGAAGACAGCCAAAGCTCGCCGCTACGAGACGCCCGATGACGTCACTGAGGAGATGCGTCCGATTGACACTGACAGTAGTCACACTACACAGGACACGTCGAGGATATCACGCATTGTTGTTCGGTATAATAAGCACTTTTTGTTTATTTACCTCTTTAGGCTTCTATTGTCATATTGAATGATACGTCTCTCAAATTAAAAGTAAACAAACAAACAAACAAGACTGTCTCCAGATGAGGGCACATGACCCCCGATGGTGTTATGACATTAGAGATAGGGATCGGGGTCGTACGCACGACACTGTTTCTTTCTGTGCTTCACATTTTTGCCAAACTATTTTAAATTCCATAAATGAATGACAAACATACGGGCCGGATACGCTTATTAATGCACACTTCTTAAAAATCTAAGTGTGACCTTGACCTTTGAGCCATGGACTGGGAACCTTTGAGTGACATTTGCGCCAAGTTCATTTAAAATATATCCATTAATAACAATGATATGGACCGGATAAACCTATAAATTCACAATCACAAAATATGATTTTGAAAGTCTAAGTGTGACATTGACCTTTGAGCTAGGTACCTGGGTCTTGCGCGCGACACATGACCTAGAAAGGCTAATGGTGACCATGACCTTCGAGATAGGGACCTGGGTCTTGCGCGCTTCATTTACTCTTACTGTGCTACACATTTGTATCAAGTTGTTTTAAAATCGATCCATTAATAACAAAGATATGGACCGGACACACACTTGTGGACAGACGTACAGACCAACAGACTGACAAACCGACAGACTGTGTAAAAAATATATGCCCCCTTTTAGGCATAATAAAACAGTATGTAAATTTAGCAGCAGTTTTTGGCTTTCTCTTTTTATGCTACAAACACCAATGTTTCAGAAATCATGAGTTCGATATAAGGACTCCGCATAAAGGAAAGAAGAGAACGATCAGCAACCTCGGCGGAATTCCGAAAGGCGTCCAGTCCATTCGGGAACACTACAAAGTCAATGAAACGAAAATACTACCTTCTTTAAGACTTGGCATTACATCTAAGGATTTAGACGAACTCTAGATAGAAAAACTAACAATGCCTGTTTCATAATACCTGATTTAAAGTGAATTTGACCATAAAAAGTGATTCATAATTACAAGTTTTGTTGTTTTTGTTTTTAAATAATAAATTTAATGATATGATGTAAGAAACGAATACGGAATGAAACATATATCATTTCATATTAGCAGTATTGGAACATTTCGATATTAAAATAATTAATTGAGTGAGTTTAACCCTTTTCTGAAGTGTTAACATTCTATATAACTGAACTAAATATATACATCATTGTCTTGTAAAATAGTTATACACGTATTTGTTAAGATACTGTTCAAATGTTATGTGTGACATATGAGCGTCGCTCTGTGAAAAGGGGGTTTAATGCATGTGCGTAAAATGTCGTCCCAGATTAGCTTTCGGACGACACTTTCTTAAATGGCATTTTTCGTTTAAATGAAGACTCTTCTTGACTAAATCAAGTTCATGCGGAAAGTGTCGTCCTTGATTAGCCTAGCGGACTGCACAGGCTAATCTGGGACGACACTTTACGCACATGCATTAAACCACATGTTCACAGAGCGCGACTCAATTATTTATGTTAAATAATATTTGTTTAAGTTGCTTAGATACCCAGGGTTCAAACAAGAGTGCTAAGATCAAGTTATTTTATAACAGACAACTATACGTATTGCTGTGGATTGTTCGATATTCATACAAATGTCAACATTGTTCAATATCGTTTTGCGCGGTTCATATTGGGTTTTTTTTACTGTTAAAAATTCGCGAACTATCCCGGATGTAAACCCGAAGCATACCAACACTGTAGATTTGAACTGGTAAAATAATTTAACATCATTTTGGAATATGGCCTTCATTTTTTCTCCAAAAAAAACATATCTCCGCCAATAGTTGATGCAGAAAAACCCACACTTGATTTCTATCTATGTTTATAGGTTACTTGACAATTGTCGCGTTAGATTTCGTTTTTTGGTTCCTTAGCCATGATGCTGACATCTGCTTTGGATTTATTAAAAACATTGTGATTGATTGTTTTTATTTTATTTAACATTCATCATTTTGTATTGTGCTATATTTGGTACGATATGTGTAAGTAAAAGCAAATTTTAATATTTAATTCCATACTTTGTTATATCTTTTAATACACTTTAGTTGTCATAGACCCATTACATCAATGTGGAAACAATATTTGTCTCCCGGAAATCATGGAGAAGTTGTGTCAGCTAATGGAGATAAGAGACAAATAACCACCGTTAACGAGGTAGTGTTTTTGTGGTCTCATAGTTTTGATCAGTATGAGATTAAAAGTAAGTAACTTATACGTGTGATGCACAGTAAAAGTTATTTTCCCCTTTTTGCGGCTTAAATCCGCGAGACAACTACAACAAACTTGAAAGTTTTTCTGTGTGAGTTGCATTGCTGCGTAAAAATGTTCATGTGTGTGTTTTACATGAATGTATGAATATGTATAATATACTACACATTAGCTATTAAATACTCATAAGACATAATAAAATGTACTAGATGTACTGTTATGTTTATTAACAATTAATAATGATTCAAAATAAATTCAAATTAATGTAAATTGACTAGAAACATATAAACACTCACGGTGTTACTGTTTTAAAAACAATAATGAAACATAAAAGAACATTACTATCTGTAATGGGTATCACAACGCCTTTGATGGATATGTATCACAATAAAATGTAAGCATATGCTTTAACAACCAAAATGCAATGCATACATACTGTTTTGATTATCAATGTGTACTTATCACAGACAAATTACGAAATCACATATAATTGGTATATTCATACTGGAAAAATAAAACAATCAACTACAAGTATACAAAAATAAAACACTCATGTCTAGAATGAATGGCCAGACACATTGGCGTCAACGAAAATGATAGCGACATGTCAACAGGCATAAAAACGAGGATAAAGCTCAAATTAATTAAAGGAAACATCGTGATTATTGGTTGAAAAGGATTTTCGTCAATTAAACAAGAACTGAAACTCAACTTAATTACAAACAATTCAAACAATACAATTTTAAGAGTGGCAAAAGTTGTTGCTTTAAAACAAAGGGTGTCAGAATTACTCTTGATTTATGCCCACACCACATGCCTTGATATGATTTCTCATGCAGTGTTTCCATTTAAACATTTTCCCACAGACGTGGCAAGAAAACTTCGGATAATCGTGTTTATTCATGTGCTGTTTCAACAGCCTTCTTGTCTTAAATGTTTTGGTGCATGTTGTACAGGCATGCTTTCCGCCTTCGTGGTCCGGAAGGCTGCATTTGTGCATTCGAAGACTTGATGGGGTTTTGTACGACTTTGAACATAAGTCACAGGTGTACATTTTTTCATCAGAATGTGTTCTTATATGTTGTTGAAGAGCGTAGTTTGACTGACATGGCTTCGCACACAGTTGACACGAATATTTCGATGCCTTGCCCAAGTGAAGCTCATTCTCGTGCTTGTTAAGCTAAAACCTCGTAGTGAACTCCTTCCCACACTGACTACAAACTTTTGGAGAAACGGTGTGTGAACGGGCGTGACACTGCAGTGAATTTTTACAGTTGAATGTTTTTCCGCACGCTGGAAAATCGCACGTGTACGTGACTCCACTATGTAGCTGCATGTGCCGCTTTAACGAGTATGTGCTCGATAAAGAAACACCGCACACTTGGCATTCAAGGTGATCTCCGTTGGACGATGACATCTGTAATAAAACATGAAATAATTCACCAAATATGATTAAAGGCACACCGATTTAGAAAATGACTGTGTAAGACTGCTTTGATTACACATTTAATGACTTCCACTATATTTGTCCATGAACACTATGTACTAAGAATGTGTCTTAACTGTGTGAAGTAATATAGTTTTGAAACTGTGCACGATATGGTTTCATATTGTTTTATTGTTAGGTTTAACCCATTTCACGGCCGCATAGAGGGAACGTGGGCATTTTTGTCAAATACGTGCGCACGTTTTACGTATTTGTTCACGTGCGCACGTAGTGAAGAAGTGCGCATGCAGGTGTGTATAAATCAAAATGCACAGGTATTTTAGAATAAATACATGCGCACGTGAAATCAATATGTGCGCATTTGAAAGGAATACGTGCGCACACGAAAAAGATACGTGCGCATGTGATAAATGTATCAATGAAATAGCAACACGTGCGCACGCAGAACGTAAAACATGCGCACATAAACATTTATACATGCGCATTTCATGTGTGTGCACATATAAGTGAATACGTGTGCACGTATTCACTTTTACGTGCGCTCGAAAAAGTGAATACGGGTGCACGCATGCATATACTATTAGGTACGCTCGTGAAAACAATTCGTGAGCAAGTGAAACAATTCGTTCGGACATGAAAGCAATACTTACGCACGTGAATTGAAAAAAAATATGTCCATGTCCCCTCTGTGCCACCGTTCATTTGTGTGTGACTCCACAAATTATAGTAACACATAACTAACTAACAAAGCTATCCTAAACATGCGTATTTTATTCGGTTTTCCATTTTTTATTTGTGTTCTCCGACTTTTGCATAAACAGCAGTTACGCGAAGTGGGGTTACTGTGCTCAATAGTTATGAAAATGGGGGTTAATGCTCGAATTTTGATGCATATAGTGCGATTACCTTTTGGAAGCATCCTGGTGTTTATGCAAGATAACACTATGAGGGTTCTTGAGTCCTCCTTTTAATTAAAACTGCTGAAAAAACCTTATATATGATCTAAAAAAAGACAAACAATGAGCCGTGTCAATCGTAAACAATCAGGCACTTGCGTATTAAGTGTTCAATAACTTTTTTAATATTGATAATGCATCTACAGGATTTATACCGAGGTTAAATGGCTAGCAGTAGCACATCCTGCGCGTAAGGATAATGTCGAATAAGTATGGTAAATGTACTAACCTTTCAAAAGTTCGGGAGAAAAACTCAAAAAATCACCCGTTGGCGTCCATTTTGAACAATAGTTAATATTTTTCTCACTTACGCCACAACAGTTACTTGCGTACGATCTACCCCCTGCATAGATGCGGCATAAACATGGCACGTGTGATGTGTATAACTGCTGTTGACTCGCTGGTCAGGATATTTTTTTTTAAAGTCAAATTGACGTAAGGAAGAATTTTTGCTTCAGTCAAAAACAAACCGAATTCCAATTTGCTTATATGCGTGATGGCCTCTCCTTGTTTGAGCCCAATCACATCTTTAAAGTAATATGAGTTTGTATTACACTTAGTTACACAGAATGCAACTTGTGAATACATGTCTTTAATGATTGTCACTAATTTGCCTGCGGCATAAAGCGTAAAGCATATTCAATTTAAATAGACCGAATCCTATATGTGGAAAGTGTCGTCCCATATTAGCATGTGAAATCCACACAGACCCATCAGGGACGACACTTACCGCTTTTATCGTAATTTTTCGTTTCAAAGAAGTATTTTTTAAACGAAAATCAAGTTTAGGCGGAAAGTGTCGTCCCTGATAAGCATGTGCAGTCTGAGACGACACTTTAAGCCCAGTTTTCCAAAACGCGGATCATTTATTGCCTAGTGTAATATTTATTATTAATTGCATACACGATATGCTCATTCTTCTCACTACATCTGAATATCATCTTCTCACCATATATTAAGGATGTTGTTCTTTTTAATTGCCCACGGTCACAGGACAGCTTTACTCCTAAATAGTGTCTATGTCGTACCCTAAAAAGCACATGAAAAACAACTAAACATAGACATGACTGTTGAAATAATGGGTAAAAGCGGTTATCGTCTTTACCCATACTTCCGTTATTCCCTAAATCACATTACCCATACGCCAATGTTTTCCTCCCCAGGTGTGCGATGAGAAGAAGGACGCCACCAAACGGTGCATCGACTGCGAGCTGAACATCTGTGGCGCCTGTAGCCGGGCAAATCTGCGCCTCAACGCGGCGCGAACCCACGACCTGGTCAGCCTGGCAGAACCAGAGTGAAGGTACTTTGTAATAACGACTGGTGGGTGGTCGGCTTCACAGCTGCAGGTCTGTTCTACCAGACTTGTGCTAATGCACATTTGCCTAGAACAGCGGTTGGGTGCATGTGTACGCGGGGGAAGTACCATCTACCGTATTTTTTATATTTAACTGGGTTTTCGCTCAGAAGAGACTTCTTTTAAACGAACAATACCATTAACATGCGAACATGCATTAAGCACTGTTTTCCCAGAGCGCGCTTCATATAAATGTTATTTTCCTCTAAATCAAAACCAACGGTCTTTCAGAAGTAACAGAAGCACACAAACTGTGGGAAGCGATATCAACGTTATGACGCTAGTGGTGTACTCCAAGTTCATATTAAGAAGAACGTATAGAATCAGAATAACAATAGAATAAAATTTACACTTTACGTATGAATGACTGGCGGGTAAATTTGACCATGGTTTAAGCAAGTGCTTGAGATGTGTATACTTTTTGTATTGATGGAACACGCTTAAATGCGGGAATTAATTGATCATCGAAACCTATCCATCCTCTTGATATAAGTCATTTCAACAATTTAGAACATTTTATATAATTTTGTAAGCCACTCCGAAATGCATTGTGTATGTGTAGTATGATAAAACCAATATAAAGATGTATATCTGATACCATTGTACATTATATAATAGTCTAGTGCAATGGTATTATGTTTATGTTTTACTGTCTTTCAGGTTACTGCGACAAACATAAGAACGAGAAGCCGACGTTCTACTGCCGCACATGACATAATATCCGGTGTGCATGCGCTGTCGCCTGACCACGCACGATGACCACACGACCAATGATCTCGTGGACTTCGAATCGCACACGAGACGAGATCTCAAAGTCGGGTTTGACGAGAACAAGGGCTTCCGGTTCCATATGCTGAATAAAAGGGACTGTAAACCACGAATGACGAAAAAAGAAAAGTTCTAAAATACCGTATTTTTTAAAATTATTATTAAATTATACCAGTTGTGATATTTTAATCAATATAAACTAATAATTGTAAAATATATACGGTATTTTAGAACTTTTCTTTTTTCGTCATTCGTGGTTTACAGTCCCTTTAAATCGAGGAGCTTCGAGTGTACGCCGATAAAATGAACAAAGCTAAAAACGAAATCCAAAGGTTGGTCTCAGGCCGGCCTTAGTAGTTCCACAAAGCGATCGATCGTTGTGTGACACCATGTTGAGAAAACTGGAAACGGAAGTGGAGCGCGAGCAGGTGCGCGTTGTCGAGGACAAGGACGCGATGGAGCGGTACATGCTGACTCTGTCGCAGAAGATCGCCACAGCCAACCAAATGGTAGTCTTCGACTCGGCTGTCGAGGTGGTTCGCTACCGGCAGGACATACTCGGGAGCCTCAAACCGGCGAAGAATAAAGTGCCTCTCAGTATGACGGGCATCAAACTGAATCTTGAGTTCACCTTCCAGACACAGGAATGAGTCTTCGGTACCTAGTCGCGCGTCTGTCCACCGACCTGACACCGCCCAGCTATATCTCCGTCAGCGAAGTGGCGACGTTGCGCGTGTAGAACGTCTGACGTCATCAACTCCATTTGTCCCTCGATGGATTATAAGTTCTGGAAGTCGTGCGACTGGAAGTCCGTGGTGTTCCTATTCCACGGGTTCGGAAAGCGCATTCGAACCAAGTCTCTTTGCCGTGACGTGGATTGTCTGGCGATAGACTCGGACGGAAACGTGTATGTGTCTTGTCGTGAGGAGCACTCCGTCAAGATATTTGATAGGAACGTCCGGCGTCGAATGGCGACGTTGAACATCGAGTACCCGCGAGGAATAGAGACGACCAACGATAACAAGTTGGTGATCTGCGTCGACAAGAGGACTACGTACGAATATTATCCTAGCCACGAGATTTGCGTCCTGAAACTGGGTCCCAACGGCGACGAATCAAAGGAGCTGAAATACCCGGCCCTGTAATTCATGTACCCCATCCGGGTTGCGGTTAACAGCAACGACGGACTCTGTGTGTCGGACAATCGGAAGCACGCCGTTCTGTTCCTGCGTCCTAACGGCAAGGTGAAATCTGCTTATGACGGCTACCGGAAGACCGACGAGATTACGCTGGTCAAGACGCCGAAACGCGATAAAACAGCGCACTCGTCTACCCCCAGACCAGGTACAGTCAGTTTTCAATCTTCCAGAAAGCCGGAACGAGCAGGACGGTCCTTTTGAGTAGACACCGAAATCCATCGTGGACAAGAGCCAACTACAGCCGAACAACAGTCCCAAGAACGTGCAAGCGTCCGACCAGGCACTGGCGCCCATCACATACAGCTACGACAGCAGCATAACCATAGAGAGCACCGTCAAACACGAGGATGCGGAGGGTGGCGAAATCAAGACACCTGTCTCGGGGAACATCAAAACGCTCAGCGGTATGACGGGCGCTATGGAGACTGCGAGCGTAACAGACATCGACTCCGAGGAAGACTTCGCGCCCTACCTGCCGCCCTTTGATCCCCGCGGCATCTCGTGCGACAAGTGAGATCACGTGATCGTCTGCGACTTTAGCAGCAACAAGTAGTACCTGCTGGACAGGCACAGCCGCCTCTTGATGTACCTACTGACGGAGGCCGACGGCATCTTCGGGCCCACTTCAGTCGCCGTCAATAGGGCCGGGTACCTGTGGGTTGGCGGTGGGGACGCCAACGTGAAGATCTACAAATACATCGACTTTGAAAACATTTGCTCCTCGCTCTGGGAAAACGTAGTTTAATGCATGTGAGTAAAGTGTCATTCCATATTAGCCTGTGCAGTCCACACAGGCTAATCAAGGACGACGCTTTCCGCTTTATTGTATTTTTCGTTTAAAGGAAGTATCTTCTGAGCGAAAATCCAGCTACATATGAATTGGAATTGCATGTAGTATATTGCAACCTTAATATGTCTAGGTAAAAGTTTGTTATCTCCACAATGTATCAAATTAGTGTCTATTGTTGCATGTTAATGGATAAAAATACCGGCGAATATAGTTGAAGGTTCGCACAAGTGTTGAGTCAATTTGCTCGGGTTGGCGGGGCCTATATATCCCTGTCGGCCATTAATATTTATAAAATAATATAGTTCAATGCATATACTCAATTCAATCAAGCTTGTTTGTATTATAATTGACTCGATTTACTGAGGTTATGTCACGCTTTATAACCCGCGTCTTTCACTACATCTTATGTAGAATTTAATTATTTGAGTTGTTTTTATACAACATACTTATAGTATCTATTGATTTCATTTATCATAACGCCTTTAGAAAAGAAAATAAGATGTAATTTTTATTACTTAACTCACAATGACAGAATGTGTGCTGCCAAAACAGGGAAAAGCAATTCTAATAGGATGCTTAAATTGAAGGGCAGAAGTACCTTCAATGTTAATGAAATCTAGCCTCATTTAAATAGCATATCTCAGTTAAAAGCATAAGATGATTCTAGTTTTAGTGTATACACTCAATACATTTTAAAATATTGTATATTATATGTAATGCTCATGAATATGTGTAAGATATAAAACAATTTCCAACACATTTTATTTCAAGAAGGCAAACAATTACACATGACATATGAAACATTACACATTTAAGACATAGATAAAATGATGCATATGCAAAACATACGAAGTTATTCATAAACAAGAAGTCGATAATATACAAAGAATTTAGGTTTGCATTTTAATGATGTGTTACATCCAATGTAATTCAAATTTAATTTTTATGGTATCGGAACTAAGTGTGTGCTTGCCAATCCATATGTTCAATTCCATTAATTGTAATACCGTTTATATTCGTGTTATCTCTTAATACACGTGACAAAACTTCAGCGCAGAGGAATAAAATATAACATGACAGGGGATCCCCTTACCTGTAGCCCCTTCCAATAGGGAAATAAATAGATAAGTAACCGCACTGAGGAACAGCTGATTTATAATCTATATATAAACGATTTGAAAATTGCAATGTTACTTATGTACACATCCACAATGGAATTATAACGCAGGACTGTGCACAATATATCTCACCTGATTTCAAGCCGTTTTCAATGTCGCAGCCACGCTGAAGTACGCATAATCAGCTTTTTTTTTGCTTAATTGTTTAGACATGAACAAAACTGTTAAATTGCTTTGATACTAATTTTACAAAATAATCATAAAACTAAGGGCAATATAAGGCACATTTTTGCACAAATTATATTAAATATATTTAATTAAATTTCCATAGAATTGATTGTGTTCTTTAACGCACGTTATTTACCCAATGCTTGATATCTTTTTTATCGCTGCAAGAAGAATTTCAGCAATGTAAAAATGACTTTCACAACTGTAATGCTATATTTTAACAACTTCGCACGTTTTTCAGAATGCTTAATTGTTTATTTCAATATTCAATCATAGTCGGACCAAGGACGCGCTAGGAAAGCAGCGTAGACTCAGAAAAACCGCAAATGTCGTAAAAAGAACAGCAAAAACGCAATAAACATTGCACGTAACCGGCGTAGACTCAGAAGAAACTTAAATGTCGTAAAAGAACACACAACAAACGCAATAAACATTACATGTTCAGATAACGAAAGTCGCAGTGTCGGTCACAACTGTAAGTCTTCCAAACAAATGACACCAACGTAAAAACGCCATTGCGAAATTACATACGTCACCATGTATCATTACACAAACTATGTGCAGTCCAAACCTCAGATGTGATTCTTATTTGGAAACAGATTTTACACAAACTGTGAAGAGACGTTTAAAAAAGGCTATACTTGGCAAATGTCAATTTGAATTAAACCATCTGTACAATCTAACAAAAATGGACTGTCTATTACGTGATTTTCCAAACGCGCAGCGATTTCCACGTGCATTTATTAAAAATAAAAACGTGCGAGCACGTGCGAATACAACTATTGACATATGACACGATTTAAGCTCACATTTACTCTTGAAGAATCTGCCGTTTATCAAAAAAAATCTGTTTAAACATTCAATAGTTCCTCAATGTGTATAATGAGTTCATTTCATTCATAAATGACACATGATTACAAATATAATCAGATAAACACGTCGTTAACATCTAAAGGGAAGTGTATATTGAATATATATTGTGTATACTGCACAAAACACGAACTCGTAAACAGTACACTCTTCACTCGTTTTTCAATTAGTATATACATCATGCAGTTGTATGAATTCATGATAATAATTACACCATAAACCGAAAGCTCATAATTTAACATTAAAGGGTCTTGTTTACAGTTTTTGCAGTTTTAAAGCTTGCGTCAATCATTTAATAATTAACATAAGTGAAATACACGTCTGCACACAATTTAAAGAACAAAAAAAGAAAAGAACAAATCCAAATTAGTAATTTGTTCGCGTTTATAATTCTGTATAGTTTTATCAATTTCGAATTATGAATCGAATGTCAATTTTAAATTTTGTCAACGTCCTAAGGGTTATGTTGCTCTCTGATGAACAATGTTCTTTTCGTCTTAAATCAGTAACAACTTGTTTGATTATTGTCACTTTGATATAATGGTGCTCCAGGAAATAGAGATTTGATCTTCTAGTTGTTTTTTGCTTTTCGTTTCGAATTCACATCGCGTAATATCAATGCCGTCCTGCTGCTTCATCCAGTCACAAATATACGGCCCGTCGGAAGATATGTGACAGTCCATCAATTCACAACACACACACGCGTCCCGTGACTTTGACCATTTCGCCATCGACTTTACATATTGAACGGAAACAGATACGTATTCATACACTACCTTTCCGATCGATGCAGGAAGGCTGTACAGCTGTGTAACTGCAAGTTTTTCGTCGTATAATACAAGCGTGTGTAGACTCGTCAGGTTTGGAAGAGCTGCAAAGAGGTCAATTGATTCTAACCAACAAAGCTTTAGATATGTTATGTTTTGACCAGTAACGGATATCGCTTGTAACATGTGCTCCTCTGATGATGGATTAAGAAAAGATATCTCACACGCACGCATATATGTGCAGTCTAAATTACTTATATCTGACTGTCCTTCACATGATAAGTACTTGAGTTTTAGACCATGTAGGTCTAATTGACACTCGTCACTGAACGTCAGATGCAGATACGACAATGATTCTCTCGATTGCGAAATAATTTCCTGTACACGATCTAATGATTCTTGTACAAGATATGAGCTTGAGATTGTTTCATAATTTTCCTCCTCGTAAATGCTTATAACGTTTGATATGTTCATATCTAGTAACGTATTAAAAGCATTTTTGTACTCGATATCCTTGGAATCCTGATCATAGTGATGGACTTCTTGTTTAAAGTGTACATGACTGAGTGTCAGTTGTAAGCACGGCTGCTTATTTGCCACCCCTTCAATAAAGCCC
>VMBQ01011569.1:0-16865 GCA_007657795.1 Dreissena rostriformis | reverse complement strand
GTTTGTATTCCTCAGTTTACGCTTCTGTAGAAGTCCGTTTCTCGAATGAAACTTATTAAAAAAATAATAAAGGGATTACTTACCAGATTTACAGTGTCTGTGTTGCCATCTATCACATTCTTCGCACATAATTGCCTTACACTCATCGGAAACAATATGTCCACAAACAACACAAACACAGTCACTATCTCCCTCATCCATGATGATGCAGATTAATTAAACAAAACACTTTTAAATTATAATCCACAATAAACAATAAATGAAATTAAGTCCAAGACACGAAACACAGAGTCCGTATTTAGTTTCAAGATATTAATGATTAATGGTTAAAGCCAATCTGCAAAGCCTTTATATAGTAATTTGGGGATTTACTCATATAAAAGTGAGAAAAACATACTCCTTTAACTTCAAAGTGGATCATACCTTTAATTGGTTAAGTCATCATGCGGTGTTTACAAGCAAACATTTCATCAAAGAAAATGCCGACAACTGCCGCGCGTGTCATTTTAGATGCACGACAAACAAATTGTTTAACAAATCGCCGACGGTCCTGTTGTCATAAAGGTGTTATTAGTCAACATTTAATCAAACAAAACGCCGACAAACACGTCGTTTATAATTATACACGTGTGAAAAATAATGAACTTGTCTACTTTTGAAAAAAAAACATATATTTTTGTATAACCTTTATCTATATTCATATCAAAAACATATACAAAAACATATTTCACGTCTTTGATATATATAAATAATTTTTAGGAGGGTACGTGTTGACCAATTCGGGTACGAGTTGACTAGTGGGGGTACGAGTTGACCAAAAATCGGGTACGAGTTAACCAAATCGGGTACGAGTTGACTGAAGGTACGAGTTGACTTAGGTACGAGTTGACTAGCTTCGCTTAACACATACAGTTTGTCAACCAGTTCCAGATAATCAACAGTTCTGATTAATTTGTATTTAATTTTCCAGAATGCCCCAATAAAAACAAAATGATAAGTGTCTAAGCTATACATTAGGTCAAGGAATAAATTAACAAAGTTTTAGCAAGAAAGCTTTTGTATTATGCTTGCAGGGGGGATAAATGCAGCAAAAAGTTAACCGGAACTGATTGAATGAGTTATGTTTTGAAATGTGCATATGGATATAGAAGGCTTTATTATTTTCAAATAAACTTTTTGCTGATTGAAATTTGCCATGACAATCTTTTGAAATACTAATTCTGTTAGTTGAATGATTTTTAATAATTTCCCAAAGGGTTAACTTTAATTGGCTATTTTTGACAAAAAACAGCATATGCCGTCTGGCTTTACCTGTTTTCATACAAAAGAAATTTTACCCTTTATTTTTACATCTTCTCACATTGAAACTAAATCCTGAGAGAAATTATTGTGGTCAAAAGAATTAACGTTTTTTGCCGGGTGATTCTAAACTGGTTTACTGACTGTACATTTTATTATACATTAGGGCAGGGTTCAAAATTCCCATTGTCTGCATAATAATGGGATGCATGTTGGGTGTGTGGGGTTAAGTTAAAGGTCTCTGTTATAAGATATTGAAAAAATGTTTTAACTCTATGACTTGATCAATTTAAATGAAAATGTCAACATGTTTTCCTTATCTTCAGGGATTGGACAAGGGATGGGTGTGATCAAGGTCAAGGGTACTGTTACTTACAATAGAAAAAAAATGGTTTCGGCATAATACCTCTGAAACAAACTGAGCTATCGTGATGCAAGCATATAAACATTGTAGAGCAACTTCATGTTTTTTTTTGCATCAGGGTCAAGGTAAACTGTTAGTTGCAATAATCCAACTCCCTTGACCTTCCAGGTCGCTGGGAGTTTCAACCGCTAAAGGCTCTTTTCATGGAAAGTTACCGCCCGGAATCTGGGCGGCACTTTAATTAGTAATATTAGCAACATAATCATTTTTCTGGCATAAATAAACACAATCTGATCGTAAATATATCACTTATGCACAAATTAAAACAACTTACGTGATATGGTGTGCTGGCATAATAATGATATTAATCTTAAAGGGACTATAAACCACAAATGACGAAAAAAGAAAAGTTCTTAAATACTGTATTTTTTTACAATTATTAGTTTATATTGATTAAAATATCACGACTGGTATATTACATTACTTGAAAAAAGTTAATATTTTCAGTATATTCGGTAATACAATTTTGCAATGTGAAATCGAAAGTACATCGCGAAAATAGGTGACATAACGATATATACACTATAAATAACGGAAGTAGATTGATCATTTTATATATAAAATATATACAATTCACTACGCATGCACAATTTGCATTCCTGGGTTTACCACGTGACGATGATGATCAATCTACTTGCGTTATTTATAGTTAACTGGTAGTTACCTGGTATACATACCCAGTAAAAATAAATAAATACAAAATAAAGTAAAAATTAAAAAAAACTTTTCAAGTAATGTTATATACCAGTCGTGATATTTTATCAATATAAACTAATCATTGTAAAAAAATACGGTATTTTAGAACTTTTTTTTTTTCGTCATTCATGGTTTTCAGTCCCTTTAAGTTTCAAACACGTCAACGGTTCATTTAAATGTGTAAGTTTTTGCAATTGAGAAAGCAAAGTTTTCCGAATTCAAAAATACTCTATCGACTATCTCCGGAATCCTCCGCGAGATAGATTTTGGGTCTTATAAACCAATTGTAATACACCGACTATCTCAGAACCTCCGTACGATAGATCAAATCGTCAATTCAAAACTTCGGCTTTCGGTTTGATAACGGTTTTTGAATAAAGTTTTTGTTTTCAATATTTCTCCACAAATGACTTGCAAATTGATGTAGATGATAACAGGTATTGTGTTTTTTACAATGTATTAGGTTGATTGAATTCGATTTTATAGACAAACTTGAGATTTTTATTTTTTTTGCATGGAATTCAGAAGAACTCTGAGCTGTACGTATGTACTCATAAAAGCTCAGAGCATTCAAGAAGAACTAGGTAAACAGTCATGGTCACTGTTAGTAAATATAGAAAAGTGGTTTCCACCCAAAATAAATTTAATTTGTCTCAGAAAATAGACCGACTCTGTTATGAACAAAGTGTAGATTCAGTTCCTTACACAAATAAATAAGACTAAATCAGTTAATAAAAAATTAGTTTCTTAAAAATTCTTTAAAAAATAATTATTGATTTTGCAGGTTGACATAGAAAAACACTACCTGTGTGCAGAATGAGTGAAGAGACAGTACAGAAGTCTGGACCACAGAAGGGTCCTGGTGGTCCAAAAGGAGTTGGCTCACTGACAGTGGAGCAGATACAAGAGGACAGGATAACACAGGTAGCATCATTACACTGTCTTTGTAGTAGAACAGATGAACTAGACAGAACATGTGGGCGTTATGGAACACAAAGTGTGCAGCATTATGCATTGATATTTCTGTCAAGACGTATGCCAGTTTGTGTACTTTAACTTCTAAGTGGATTTCGTTAAAACTTTCACAGCTAAATGACCTTTTCACTTCAGAATATGTATTCCCCAAAAATAGTGCTTTTCTTTAACTGCTTTGAAGATTTGGCTCAAATGTATACAGCTGAAAACACCTTAGCTGCAAACAATTTTGGCAGAATTATGGCACTTTGACATTTTTAGCTCACCTGAGCACAACATGCACATTGTGAGCTTTTGTGATAGTCTTTTGTTTGTAGTTTGCTGTGCATCATCAACATTTACATTGTGAACACTCTAGAGGTAAATCTTCATGAAACATGAACATTTGTCCCAATTCAATCTTGGCTGATCTGGAAACATGGTCACATGGGGTTAAAAAGGAGCACTACTCCAAACTGGTTCATGTGAGAAATAAACTAGGTTACTAGGTCAAATTTATAAAAAGCTTGTGCCACATTTACTGTTCCATCATCATGAAACTTGGTCAGATAATATATCCCAATGATATTTCTGTTGAGTGCATAACCGGGTCATGTGGGTCAAAACAAAGGTCATAATGTCAAATTAAAGAAAAGAATTGTGAATACTTTAAGCCTCATTTATTGCCCAATCTTATTGAAACTTGGTCAGAACATGTGTCTCAATGACACCTTGGACATGTGTCTCAATGATATCTCAACAGAGTCTGAAACTGGGTCATGAAGGGTCAAAAACTAGATGACTAGGTCAAATAAAAGAAACAGGCTCATGAACTCTTTAGAGGCCACATTTATTGCCCAATCTTTATGAAACTTGAATGGAACATTTCTCCCAAATCATATCTTGGCTGAGTTTACTACTGGATCATTTGGGGTCAAAAACAAGGTCACTTGGTCAAATTAAAGAAAACATTTGTGAACTCTCTAGAGACCACATTTTTTGCCTAATCTGCATGAAACTTGTTCAGAACTTATGTCTCAATTATACTAAGCCACATTGGAAACAGGTACTCGTGGGGTCACATTTGTGAGATACGGTTCTTGGCCATTGAAAAACATGGCCCAATAAGGCTAGGCCGTTTTTCTAATGTGGCTTAAATAAACAATTCGAACGCTCTACAAATCACTTTTTCAACCAATTCATTTAATTTGCTGAGTATAGCACAAAATTGTGTTGTTATAATATCTGGACTGAGTCTTATAATTAATAATTAATGTGGTTTGTTTGAAATCATGGCTGCCACTTGTTGGGGCAGTTTTCCTTGTAAGTCTATTGTTTAACCTTGTGAACACTACCTGCTCAAAGCAAAGTTCTTTCAGGTGTCAGCTGAGTGCCTAAGAATTAAGTATATAAAGGAATGTTTTGTTGGAAGCATGTCACTTTAAACTGACTGATAGATTTTTTGTGTGTCCAAACTTGTATTGTGGGGCATCATTGTCTGTGATACATTTAGTTATTTGTCTCTGCTAGAGCAGTAGTGCAATGAGTAGGCAAAACTGAAATGGTTACTATAATAATCTGTACAGGATGCAAACTATAATGAAGCATTGTTTTGTTGAAAGGTCTAAATGTGTTCTTGCCCATTGCAGTTGGCTGTAGAGCTGTGGTCGTCAGAAGCCTTGAGTCGGGGGCAAACATTTCGACCAGAGGTATGTGCATATCCATTCAACTTATCATTATTCTCTGTCCTTCTTTGTTATAATAGTGTTTATTTGCCTGTGCTCTATTTTCACCAACTCTTATTTCCAAATATCTTTAGAAGAAATGGTTAGTTGTGATTTACTGATGCAGTCTAATCCTGTTTGCCTGTGGATAGGTTGTAGAGGATGTGTACGACAGGGAACTCCTCTCTACAAACTTTGCCACCAAGAGAATCATGATGCTGGAGTTCAGGTGAGTTGTGATCACACTACTAGTTTGACTGCTCTATTTGTGGCAACTCTAGACCCTTTCTTTGAAACTCAGATCGCAAAGTTTGAAATAATCATATTGTGTCAGTAATCATATTTGAACGTTTTCATTAATATCAGGGTTCAGGCTGCTGTTATTTTATACTGATGGCACCTTTACTAAGTCTATTATATACTGATGGCACCTTTACTAAGTCTATTATATACTGATGGCACCTTTACTAAGCCTATTATATACTGATGGCACCTTTACTAAGTCTATTTGTTTGATACAAGTCTATAATACTACTGTAAAAATCAGGAATGTTTCTATTTCAGCCAGTACATGGAAAATTACTTGTGGCCAAATTATGTTCCTGAAAAGGTATATATGTTATTAATTCCAAATCAAAGCATATTTTCTTCTCAGATAGACATAAATTTGAAAACTTTAAGTTGATACCTTGATTGCAGGCAAGTACAAAGATGAAACCTTGAATTTCAGATAAAAATAGAGTTGAAACCTTGGTTTTAGACAAACACAAAGTTTAAACCTTGGTTTCAGATAAAATTAAAGCTGAAATCTTGGTTTCAGAAAAACATAGAGTTAAAATCTTGGTGTCAGATCAGAATAAAGTTGAAACCATGGTTTCTGTTAAACATAAATCTGGGCTCATGACAAACATATCATTGAAACCTTGGTTTCACACTAACATAAAGTTAAAAACTTAATTTTAGATGCACAAAGAGTTGGCAACTTAGTTTCAGACAAACACAAATTTGATATCTTGGTTGAGACTTGAATGGAGAAGTTCATCCACACATCCTGGTAGTTGTTGGGACAGAAATGATACCAACATTATTATGAATTAGTTCCTTTATTTTTTGCTTTCATGGAAAAGAAAATGTCAGTGATTTGAAGATCTAAAGTTTTAAACAGTTAAAACATATTATTTTATGATCACTGTTTCACAGAAAAATGACGTCATTATTTTGATGTCATGATGTCATGATTGTATTATTTACACAACGTTATATAGTTTAACCTTTTTCAAAAGCTTAAATCAAAGGAAAACATGTTGGTTTCGGAAGACATTTTATCTACTCCTCATCATAGAGTTGATAATCTACCAAAACCATCAAATATCCTCATCAATCTGATGAAACCAATAGTGTTTTTGGACATGAATTTTTGTGAATTTTTGTGGGTCCACTCACCCACAAATTCAAATGTTCTTTGAAAGTTTATGTCCAAAGGCTTATATCCGAAATATACCCAAGAGGTTGTTACGTCAGACTAAAAGGGGGCAACCAGTTTTGACATGTTGGTAAATTTGTAGCTCCCTTGATTCTCATTTTAATACATTTGAATAAGCGCCTTCTAAAAAGAAGCTTAAAAAAGGAAGTACTGTATTGAAGGATTATTTAAAGGTCCACTTACAGAGACACCTTAATGGTGCTTTTTGGTGTCATGTCAAACTGTCAAAAAAAGCACCAATGTAATTATTAGAATTACGCAAGACAATGATGGGTACCACTTATTGTATTGTATGAATCCACAAAATTTAATGTCAAGGAAAATTAATAAAACCAAAGTTATAAATGATAACAAACTTTATTGAACACATTCATGACAATATTGTTCATCCTTAAGCTATTGGCAGGGTATTGATGAGCTGGTCTTGTGTACACTTGTTGAAGTCTAGATGAAAGAGCTGGTATACATGTTGTGACTTTGTGTTTCAGTCCACAGACAGTCACATCCTGTCCATGGTGGTGATAGTGAATGAGAAGTTCAGAGAGCGGGTACCGCCCTGGAGTGTAAGTACTTAAACTTTCTTCTACTATAAGCTGAATCACTTTAAACATGTATAAATGTCCAACAGTACCTGGACTGCGAGTACTGTCATTATGTCTGTCTGTTAATTGCTTGGTCCATTTAATGTATACTATACTGATGTTATATTTTGCCAAGTTAATTGGTAGGAACTTTGTTGTTATTTTGTTGATGTACATGTTGTCATGATGGATGAGGTTGATTACTAACCATGTTTTCATGTTGCTGTGTTTCAGTGTTTCAAGAAGCGTCCAGAGCACTTTGGCGGCCTGTTTCAGCGCGTGCTGCAGATGACACTGAGCTCGTCACGCACCCTCAGGGAGCAGACGTTCCTCATAGTCTTCCTCATCCACTGCTTCAGGAGCATTGTGAGCAGTCTGCAGTGACCANAGAACCTAGGTTCTCATTCTGAGAACCTAGGTTCTCATGAGAAACCTAGTTTCTTGGGATTATGCGTCGAACCGCTTGCCATAATGTACCTTACGTGTGACAACGCCTTCTGTCTGGGTCGTCTTCTACAGCAGGTGAGATGTGGGTGACGCGTATTTGAGCATTTATCTCGGAACCGGGCTTAATGCATGTGAGAAAAGTTTTGTCCCAAATTAGCCTGTGGAGTCCGCACATGCTTATCAAGGACGACACTTTCCGCCTAAACTGGATTTTCGCTAAAGAGAAACTTTCTTTAACGTAAAAAACAATAAAAGCGGAAAGTGTCGTCCCTGATTAGCATATGCGGACTGCACAGGCTAATTTGGCACGACACTTAACGCAAATGCATTAAACCCAGTTTCCCCAGAACGCGGCTCATTTAAACCTGTTTATTGATTAGTTTCACACCGCTGAGTCCTTATTATGGATAAAACCAGCGCTTTAGAACACTTCCTGTGTGGAGATCGAAACAGAGATCCACTTATTACTTGGCGGTCATTATATTCATTACGTCATTGTTACCACTACGTTTTTATATCCACTACGTCATTGTAACCACTACGTCATTATATATCCCCTACGTCATTATATCCACTACGTCCTTGTAACCACTAAGTCATTATATCCACTACGTCATTGTAACTACTACATTATCATATCCACTACGTCATTGCAATTACTACGTCGTTATATCCACTACGTCATTATATCCCCTACGTCATTATATCCACTACGTCATTGTAACCACTACGTCATTATATCCACTACGTTATTGTAACCACTACGTTATTATATCCACTACGTCATTGTAACCATTACGTCATTATATCCCCTACGTTATTTTAACCACTACGTTATTATATCCACTACGTCATTGTAACCACTACGTCATTATATCCCCTACGTTATTATAATAACTACGTCATTGTAACCACTGGAACTACATTTTAGAAGAGATATTCGGACAACCATTCTACGTTTACTTATTTCGACTATACACAGTGTCACCGAGACAGTAAATCTGCGAATTGTCCATGTTATTTCACTTTTTTAGAAGCAATATTCATTATGGGACCAGCATTGACAATGTTTATATTCACAGAGTTTAAAAGAAAACATAAGTACATTTTCAAACAAAAGTGCTCATATGTTTGCGGTTATATGTTTGGATTTGTCTGGCGTAAAACTAAAGATACTTTATTGCAAAGGTAATGCCTTACATCAATCAATTAAATTCATCTTCCCTCATGTAGTTTTGTATGTATATATCCATTTTGCCAGGCGAAGGACCGGTGGCCTGACAGGGTGGTGGGAGTACGTGCGTACGTGAGCGACTCGAACCTGTCAGTGGACACTCCTGGGGCTCCACTGAACATCCGCGGCCGGTTCAACTTCGCCGCCGAGAGCGCCACGGCAGCAGATCCGCTGTTCTGCGCCAGTTTTGTAAGGGACGAAATGTGGCTAGCTTTTATTTATCGAGAATCCCTATCATAATTAGAGCCTGGGTCGAATATCCAGCTGGGTATTGGGTATTCGAACTGTTGCAAATATCGAACCAATGTTAAATACCCAGGTTTGAAATGGGTATTCTAACCTAGCGAATATCAAACCAATATCGATTACTCAGGTCGGTATTGGTTATTCCAGCCGTGGAAAATATCGAGACAAGGTCAAATACAGCTTGGTATTGGGTTTACGAACTTAAACGAATATTGAGCAAATGTCAAATATACAGCTGGGTATTCGAACTCGTCGAATATCGAATTTCGCAATTTTTGAATACTCAAATGGTCATTCGAAGTTGAGATAATACCGAGCCAGAGACGAATACGTATCTTTGCATTAAGTATTCGAAAACTGCGACCATCGAGCTAAAATTGAATACCCACCTGTGTATTTGTTATTCGAACTTAAGCGAATGTCGGGCCTGGAACGAATACTCAGTAGGGTATTCCACATTGCTTCGATATTCACAATAGTTCGAATATCCAATTCCCAGGTGTGTGCGGTATTAAACTTTAATTCGATATGCGCTCGTTATTCGACCCTTGCTTGATATTCACTTAACTTTGAAAACCCTATAGCCATATATGTACATGACATTAGATCAATATTCTCTTCAGTATGAATACCCAATATCCAGCTTCCACGGTATTCATCATTGGCGTGATATTTGCAGTTGTTGAAAACCCAAACCCAGCTGGGTATTCGACATTAATTCGATATTTGGATACCAATTGCACAGCTGGATATTCGTCCCCGGCTCGATGATCGTTCAGTCCAAATATCCAATACCAAGTTGGGTGCATGAACCTGGCTTGATATTTGCTAAAGTTTGAATACCCATCTGAATATTTGATATCGAATATATACTCTCTAAAATTCAAATACCCAATACCCAGTACCCTTCTGGATATTCGACCCTGCTTCGATATTGGCTAAAGTTTCAAACCCAATACCAAGCTGGACAATAGCCCAAATACCCAAAACCCAGCCGGGAAATTGTCTTTGGCTAGATATTCGCTATAGGTGAAATACCCAATTCCCAGCTGGGTACTCATCCTTAGCTCGATATGCGCTTAAGTTCGAATATCCAATACCAAGCTCTTTTTCGTTAAATTTGAATATTAAATACCCATCTGGGAATTTACTTAAGTTCGAATACACAATACCCAGCTGGGTATTCGTTCCTGGATAAATATTCATTGGCTCAATATTCGCAATAGTTTAAATACTCGCTTGAGCTCGAATACCCAATTCCCATATGTGTATTCGTCGTTGGCTCGATATTCGCTTGAGCTCGAATACCCAATTCCCAGATGTGTATTCGTCATTGGCTCGATATTCGCTTGAGCTCGAATACCCAATACCCAGATGTGTATTCGTCATTGGCTCGATATTCGCTTGAGCTCGAATACCCTATACCTATGCAGCCTTTCATTCGTCTGTGATTCGGTATAACATATCTATTCCTAAATACTTAATATCTTTCTAACTTCAACTTCAAGGAAGTTTTATTAAATAATAAAGATGACAAACTATGTTTGCATTTCAGAACTTTGCGTTGCCAGTACAAGTAAAATTCTTCAACGGTTCTATTTCTGGAAAGCTTGAAAATGCGAGGTAAAGTCAGGACTAACTAATCATTTGCATGTATAATAAATTGTATATCTTGTTAGTACGACTTTGCATCAAGCCGTATATGCGGAAAACATCGAAGAAAATCTATAATATTTAAAGGTTTCGAAAACAATAACACCGGGTCTTTTTTAACAATAACGACACTACGTTATTTAAATGCAAATAAACATTATATTATAGAAAACATAGTCCCTTGGCAGCAAATTAAAGTTTGCGTTGTGATTACATAATGTATCTATTATTATATGTGAAATCGTTTTTGCTTTACCAGCGTTAGACTCTTACGTTATTTTGATTAGATCTGTATTGACCTGTTAACCCTTTGCATGCTGGGAAATTTGTCGTCTGCTAAAATGTTGTCTGCTGAATTTCTAAAATTAGCATTTTGTTCCAATTATTTCAAAGAATACTATCAGAATAGCAAACAGTTTGGATCCTGATGAGATGCCACGTTCTGTGGCGTCTCATCTGGATCCAAACTGTTTGCAAAGGCCTTCAAAATTCGGTTCCAGCACTAAAAGAGTTAATACTTTTCGATATTCCATCTAACGTAGGTATATTGAACCAATCGGTATAAGTGCCTGTGCGTGAGTTTAGGATTGAACAATTTCAACCTATCAATTTTAAAAGGGCATCCCTTTTCATTTTGCAGCGGACAGATTGCTATAGATCAGTCACATATTGGCAAGATTATGGTAAGAACTTTTGCATTCAATTGTCTTTGTAATATTGATTAAGTATTTATTATGAATGTATAAGTTTTTATCGCTCTTGTTGTTTTTTTTGCGGACGGACGGACGGAAAGACGAACATAATTCTACACGTACAAGTAGATGCCGGGTCATAACACGTATGAAAATATTGATTTTTCTATCATAAAACTTCAACAAAGGACTTTGGGATATATTTCCGAAATATGTATATGCATAATATTTTCCCTGCACATAACTGGTAGATTTCAGATTATTAAAATTGCAACCTTTCCAGGTTCCTGGGCTGCAAAATCTCTTTGACGTATTGACACCGAATCTAACGAGACTTTGCGTTGAGACCTTAAACTGTAAGTTTTATACGGAAAAGTATTTAAAAATATTGTTTTGTCATAATAATAATCATTATCGCATATGTTTCTTTCTACAGGTTTTGATTCCACTGCGTGCGAGTTTGAATACGAGAACTTACAAGGATTTTCCAATGACGTTGACAACATTTCCTGCTTTGTTAACATTTTAACAAATAACATTAATGTACCGGAACCAACAATTTGTTTTGTTTTGCTTTTTGGGCATTATAAAATGGTTAAAACTAGAAATTTGTATGAGAATAGTAACGTCGTGATGTCAAAATAATGTCGTCATTGCATATTAAAACTGAAAATTATCGATAAATATCTCTGTTATATTTCAGTGTTAGAAACACTGATTTACTAGTTTAAAATTTTTATTAACAAATATCCCGGTAAAGACAACAACAACATAGTTTACTTTGTATGTGTGTATACATTTTGACTGCGCCTCGTGTGCTTTTTGAAAAGAGCCATTTAGTTGTTCCACTTTCTTTGACAATATTTGTTCCAAGCTATTTTAACATTTACATTAATGTAAGTCATAATTGTAAATTAACATGCTCATAGATAACTTGTGTATATTAAATTTGCGCTCTGTTTTCACCTATTGTGACTATGAAGCGAACAGTACATCACACCGTGATAAAATGCTCTTAAATCAATCAACTTTTTTTCAAGCGTTCCCGTTGTCCTCTGAACTAAAACTTCCGAAGGACGTCATGTTTCAGAACAGCAGCGTACAGCTGTTTCCGGTATTATATTTTTCTTCTTCGTTTCCATTAATGGCAGGGCTCCTCTGGAGCATCGACACAATTTGACTATTTAATAAGTCTTGGGTCTGGGAAGAACCAGTACTTAGTGTCTTTGGGGAGATTTAAAGAACGGGTCCACAGTGGGGATCGAACCCGTGACTTTCCCGTGACTTTCCGATCGCTAAGCGCGCACCATATCCACTACACCATGGCGATCAATATTGCTCACAAATCATAACACTGATTTGTCCCATCGTTTTAACGTGTTAGATGTTTAGCATTTTTAGAGACGATTTCATGTTCTAGTGTAACCATATAAGTGAATATACACAATAGTTGCACACAATTCGTCGTTTCGATTTTTAAAAAAAACTACTAAATTTAAAAACATTCGATAATAGAAAAGTGATGTACTTGCAATGAAGAATGTTGTTTACTTCTTTATCAAGCATTTATTATCTATCGCACAAAGGAAATATCGTTACGTTATTTCTATGCGTTTGTATAATGTTAAGTGTAGCACAAAGTGAAAATTGTTACGTTATTTCTATGCGTTTGTATAATGTTTAGTGTATTATACTTTCAGAAAGTGATACGTGTACACGCAGAAGTCTGTCAAAAGAGTACTTCCGTCGACTCCTTATCCGCCATGGACGAATGGGATGATTCCGGCATGGACGAATGGGTTGGCAGGAGCGACGGTGGGGTGATCAATGTGGTTGATACAATAACCACCACCACAACTACAACCACAACAACTGCGACAACCACTACAACACGACCACCAACCACCAAAACCACGACCATTACAACACATCACCAACCACAAAAACCACAACCACTACAACGCCGAGTCTAAGTATGACGCAGAAATATACAGAACCACCTACGACCAAACCTGAAACCAAGCCGACAGAAAATTCCGTACTTTCATTTTTCATTCAATTGTTTGCGCAATTTATCACGTATCTCGTGTGACGTAATTTCTGTGACGCAACACACCAGTTTAATTTTGACAAGTAGAATGTGTTAATTTATTTAACAGAAAAATATGTGTTGAAACCTTCGAACGAATCCAAAACGTATTTCGGATTGTGTGGTTGTCATGCAAATTTGTAATTTTCGATAGTAATAAAACAACTCGCTGCGATAGGAGTGCAACAGTTCGGTAAATTGTGTTTTGGGTAAGAACAAACTGTGTGCCTAAGTTCGATCACGTTAAACTTTGTCTCTGCGCCTGCTCAACATCAGTAACGATTACTGAACTTGCTATGGATTTAGACAGAGTATTCAAAACTGTATCTAAAACTGCCAAAAATTGGAAATATAAACAAACAAAACGGTCGTAAACGGTTGAANCTCTGCGCCTGCTCAACATCAACAACGATTACTGAAAACTTGCTATGGATTTAAACAGAGTATTCAAAACTGTATCTAAAACTGCCAAAAAATGGAAATATAAACAAACAAAACGGTCGTAAACGTTTGAAAACTATTCCTTGTCCCACCTGATCTACGTCACTGAAAAGCATAATACTTAATAATACGAATACTTAAGCTAGGAGCGAGACATTATAATGTTATTTTTTTTTTGAGAAAAGAAAGGTTATTCATATATTTTGAAGATTTTCGTAATGTGTGTCTTAAATATTTATTAAAAATTACAACAACTAACAATTAAAAAGGTAACAGAAAAGAACATTAAACACTCATAAACACACATTTGTACAATAACCAAACATATTTACATTATAATACGATATATCTACTAAACAAAATGTGGACATAGGAATGTCTCACCCCTTCTAATAGCCCGTTTTGGTGGCAAAATGATAAGTGAACGCTGTTACTACATTTGTCACAGAACGCCCAGTTCACTTTTTTGTAAAGCGGCTTGTTGTCTGCTGGGGGATAAAATTGATTGCAAACGCAACAAACTTCCGTACAATCCATGTCATCATCAGATGAGTCCGATTGAATTTACGTGCATGAATGGTACTGTTAGTGTGCTGGACTATCGTGTCCTTTTGAATATTGCATGATCAAGCCATTGTTACTGGTGTTGAAACATTACCTCACATACAAATGTTGCACTTAAGTCGTAGTTCTATTTCCAAACCATCTCCATCAACGACAAGCCAGTGGAAATCATTTCTCAAAGATGTTTTTTTCCGACACAGAATCGCCGCTGTGTTTTGCGAAGAATATTTCAGAAGCTGTCACCACCTGCGCTATTAAATCTGAGAGTACACTCTTCAAGACGTCTTTTCCCGGTTCGGGTCGCGTAACGAATTGTAAAATATTGGGCACGCACGCCTTTATTGGAAGTTTTCTAGTCCGTCCGCGTTTAACTCTTTCAGTGTTGGAACCGAATTTTGAAGGCNGGAAAGAAGCTCGTCACCATAGAGCTGACAGTACCATAGGAGGCAAGATGTGAAGAGGCCTACGACCGGAAGAAGGCAAAATACACAGAACTCATGGATCTGTGCAAGCAACAAGGCTGGCGTACATGGCTATTTCCCGTGGAAGTTGGCGTTAGAGGATTCTATTCCCAGTCCGTGCACAGACTGATGACAGCAGAAGGAACTACTGGCAGGGAGAGACGAGTAGCTATCCAGAGACTATGCCAAGCAGCCGAACGGGCATCAAGCTGGCTGTGGCTGAGGCGAGAGGAGAAGAGCTGGAGGCAATCAACCAAACACACTGTGACTGATCACCACTGTGGGCCCACCGCTATCAGAATGTTCATGGAATTAAAGGGCCGAAAAATTCTAAGACGGCGGTATCCGTGCTGATGATATTGGTTGATGAGCAGTCGTTAGACTGTATTTAAACGAATATTAAAAACCCATCTGGGAGTTCGACCCTGCCTCGATTTTCGCTGAAGTTGGAATACTCCATACCAACCTGTGTATTCGCTAAAGTTTGAATAACGGGAACCATCCTTGGCATCGACTTTGGCTCGATATTCACTTAAGTTCGAATACACAATACCCAGCTTGGTTTTCGTTCCTGGATAGATATTCATTGGCTCAATATTCACAATATTTTAATTATTCGCTTGAGTTCGAATACCCAATTCCCAGATGTGTATGCGTCATTGGCTCGATATTCGCTTGAGCTCGAATACCCAATACCCATGCAGCCTTTCATTCGACTGTGATTCGGTATAACATATCTATTCCTAAATACTTAATACCTTTCTAACTTCAACTTCAAGGAAGTTTTATAAAATAATAAAGATGACAAACTATGTTTGCATTTCAGAACTTTGCGTTGCCAGTGCAAGTAAAATTCTTCGACGGTTCTATTTCTGGAAAACTTGCAAATGCGAGGTAAAGTCGGGACTAACTAATCATTTGCATGTACATGTATAATATATTGTATAACTTGTTAGTACGACTTTGCATCAAGCCGTATATGCGGAAAACATCGAAGCAAATCTATAATATTTAAAAGTTTCGAAAACAATAACACCGGGTTCTTTTTTAACAATAACGACACTACGTTATTTAAATGCAAATTAACATTATATTATAGAAAACATAGTCCCTTGGCAGCAAATTAAAGTTTGCGTTGTGATTACATAATGTATCTATTATTATATGTGAAATCGTTTTTGCTTTGTCAGCGTGAGACTCTTACGTAATTTTGATTTGATCTGTATTGACCTGTTAACCCTTTGCATGCTGGGAAATTTGTCGTCTGCTTAAATGGTGTCTGCTGAATTTCTAAAATTAGCATTTTCTTCCAAAAAAAATTCAAAGAATACTATCAGAATAGCAAACAGTTTGGATCCTGATGAGACGCCACGTTCTGTGGCGTCTCATCTGGATCCAAACTGTTTGCAAAGGCCTTCAAAATTCGGTTCCAGCACTAAAAGAGTTAATATTTTTCGATATTCCATCTAATGTTGGTATATTGAACCAATCGGTATTAGTGCCTGTGCGTGAGTTTAGGATTGAACAATTTCAACATATCAATTTTAAAAGGGCACACCTTTTCATTATGCAGCGGACAGATTGCTATAGATCAGTCACATATTGGCATGATTATGGTGAGAACTTTTGCATTCAATTGGCTATGTAATATTGATTAAGTATTTATAATGAATGTATTAATTTTGATCGCTCTTGTTTTTTTGTGGACGGACGGAAAGACGAACATAATTCTACACGTACAAGTAGATGCCGTGTCATAACACGTATGAAAATATTAATTTTGCTATCATAAAACTTCAACAAAGGACTTGGGGATATATTTCTGAAATATGTTTATGCATAATATTTTCCCTGCACATAACTGGTAGATTTCAGAT
>VMBQ01011568.1:0-13211 GCA_007657795.1 Dreissena rostriformis | reverse complement strand
TCTATTTTTGAACATTTTAACTCCTCAATATGCTCACATGTTAAAAGTCTCAAATTCAGTATGGCGTTTCTGGCAAACGTGGGTACCCTTGATTATGAAGCCGGAACTTTTCATTTTCACTGGTGACCCCCATTTTTTATTCTATTTTTGATTCAAACATACATTGAAGATAATTTCTATGTTCAAAGATTTTAATTTCCAACTGCCATTTTTTTTTAAATATTTATTTAAAAAAAGACCTGTGACTAGAGATGGTAATTTTTCTGGTTTTCCGAGGGATGATGACATCACTTGTTTGTTTATATTTTCTTTATTCCTTTTCTTACATGTTATAAACTACCATATTTGTATAAAGTATGTATTTATCTATTAATAAATACTAAAAAAAGTGTTGTTTGTTAAATATTTTGATTAATAAGAGTGAAACTTGTAAATGTATGGTTCAGAAAAAATTGAAAAAAAATAATTTTGGGGTTGAAAACTTAAAAAGTCAAAAAAACAATTATTGTGCGGTGAATTGTATTTTAACTTTGATTATCAATGCAAAATACCATAACACTAAGAAATATGCGAAGAAAGAACAGAAAATCAAAATGTCGTATTAGAGTGCTAATACCTTAAGATTATGCAGCTGCATTGGAAACTGTCTAAACATTCTCCATCTTTTGGGGTTATGGCGACCAGACCACAAATCAAAATCCGAATATCGTGTGTTTAAATATAGTTCGTTTATGTAGGCGTAGTAACGTTCAGCTTCCAAACCAAAGGAATGAAACTGTCCGTTGTTATCAATTAGCACACTTGTAGGACTCTTCATTGTATGAGAGCCTCCGGTATCAAACCAGTCATTGACGTACATTTTCGTCGCATCGCTTTTGTAAGAAAACGCATAGCCGCTGTATATTGTCCCGATATCGATTGCGGCCACAACCAAGAACGATTTGCTTCGAGGCATTGTCCTATCAGCTAACCCATTAACCGGTGTTGTATGTTGCTTTATGGTTGCGAGAGCTGTACGTGAAAATAGTTTGGTAAACAGTTATAAAACATGCATAAATATCCAACTGCAGATGTATTCATGATAAAGTTATATGCATGTACATGTATGTGCATAAAATATAAATAGGTCAACGAAATTGACGTACAATACGAAATACGTTCGTAATAAAGCAATACTACTGTTATGTACATGGCATTATAATACAAAATACGACCATTTTGTATTCACATTTAACGAAATAATATGATTTATTGAAATTGTGTAGTAAATTTATAGCTCGCCAGTTTAGTCCGATTAATATATTTAATCAAAAACAAACAAAATAAAACGTGAAATACCTGTGTGTAAATGTAAATATAAAGTTTCGATCGCGTTTGGGAATCTCAAATGCTAGCATGGGGATGCAAATTCGTGTGTTATTGAATTCGCATGTTATTGAAAAAAATGCTTCAATACTAAAATCTATACTTCACCACTGTGAAACAATTTCACGTTCACCAAAACGGCATCAACCATGCTGCAGATTTTGAAAGTTCGTTTGTAATGTTTTGAAGAAAAAAGAGATGTTTTCACCATTTTAAGTTATAAAAAAAGGGTATTGCTGAACTACTACATTTAATGTTCCTTCTCACTCGTATAGGTGTGTTAAAATGGGGCTTAACAATTGTTGACAAAATATTCGATGCTTCCAGAAATTACCTCTGTCAGAAACAACGACTTACATTCAATAGTAACAGTTCCAATCAACACAAGTGATAATTCGAATCGTCCCCAAGTAAATTCACATATAACTCCTTCGTTAAGACCTGAAAGTAAATGTAGCATCTAGAGTGTTCACAAGCTTTTTCATTAATTTGACATTGACATCTAGTTTATAACCCAGTTTTAAAGTTGATAGAGAAAAACTGGGAACATGTTCAGAGCAGGTTTTAATGTGGCCTCCGGAGTGTTCACAAGCCTTCTCTGTAATAAGACACAGTAACCTAGTGTTTTATTATTCATGATCACGTTTCAAATTCAGGACAAATTATCGTTAGAACAAATATTCGAAAAAACTTTATTTAAGATTGTGAAATAAATTTTGTCTAAAAATATCAACGAGCTTTTTCTTGAATTGGACCTTAACATTCAGTTATTGACCCCCATGAACCAGTTTCAAATTCATTCTAAATATCATTGCGACAAACGTTCTGACAAAGTTTCATAAAAAGATTGGGCAATAAATTGTGTCACTAGACAGTTCACAAGCGTTCTCTTTAATTAGAATTAGTGAACCAGTTTTAACTGCAATTATGTTGCGGATTCAACAGAAATATAATTGGAACTAATGGTCTGACCAAGTAATACGAAGATTTGCAATTCATATGGAGTGTTTGAAACATATTTTTATAATTTAACCTATAGTTACCTAGTGTTTTATTTTTGTTACCCATTATTTAAATAAACCAAGATAACATTTTGGCATATTTTCTAACCAACTATCATGAAGATTTGGCAATAAATAAGATAACCCCAGTGTTCATTACCTTTTTTAAAATTTATTTGAGCAAGTGACCCAGGTTGTAAACTTATGTTATGCAGTTTCGCACTCGATCGATATATATTTTGGAAGGAAAGGTTCTGAGCATTTTTTATAAAGATTGACCGATAAAAATGACTTCTCGTGCATTAGGTTTTATAACTGCCGTATAATGAAAACTTCCCCCCTCTAGACCTTGTTTCGACCTCGGCCAATATATAATGAGAAATAAAGGTCTGAGTAAGTGTCATAATGATTAGGCAAAAAAGCGACTTTCAGAGTGGTCACGCGGTTTCACTATAGCCATATCAGGACAAATGCCACGCCAACTGAGGCCATGTTTTTCGAAGGACAAGAACCATTTTCTAACTCGGCCGGGATATTATTGTGATACTTTTGTGTGCAAGTTTTATTAAAAGTGGGTGATAAATATCATTTACAGAGGTTTAACACGGCTTTTCAACAGCCATAAATTGATAGATGCCCCGCCATCTGGCGGTCATGTTTTAAAAAACAGACCAAAACCATTTCGAACCTTGGCCGAGATATCATGGGGACAAATGTTCTGAAAAGGTGTCACGAAGCTCGGGCTATAGATATGATTTAGTTTTCACAATATTCTTTTTAATTTGATCCCACGTGACCAAATTTCGAACTCGTCAAAGATATCATTGGGAACAATGTTAAGAGCAATTGTTATGAATATTGGGTAATAAAAAGTGGCTTCTGGACATTTGCAATTCAAATATTAACGCCTGACGACGCACGACGGACGAATAATTAACGGTTCACAAAAGCTCATCATGAGCATGATGTGCTCAGATGAGTAAACAAATCAACCTACACAACCTGTTAACATAATCTCTACAAAAACTCTTTGCCAGTTGAATTATATGTGATTAGACAGAGAAGGATTGATATGATGAGCTAATAGGGCGAAAAGATATTTTTATTTTTTTTACTAAAATACAGTAGGTAGAAAGCGACATTTTTCATTATGTTTATTAAGATTGTTGTTTGGAGCTAAAACGATCGAGTTTTATTAATATACGGGGATGCATAAGCGTATAAAATGCTTATGATTGCTCAGGTTACTTTGGAACGTGGTAAAGATAGAGATTTGCAATTATAAATTCCAGGCTTGGTAATTACAAGATGGAGACTTTTGCGCAAAAGTTCCGGAAATTAATTATAGACCGACATTCGCAAAATTTTATAAAATCGTTTATGAATTGTATAGCTTTGTTGTTAACATTTAAGAGGAGCAAATATTTATCCCGCCAAAAACGTTGACAATGCTTAGAAACATTTCAAACTTCAAACGTTCCGTTTGTCCTAAAGGAGCTCCGGCATGAGATCCTTGACCTAGTGTCACTGATATTTCTAAAGTCCTTAGACTCTGGTTAACTCCCATCCGATTGGACGAAGGCAAACGTCTCCCCTCAATTTAAACACTAGCGACCCAGCAAACTATAGGCCTATATCACTGACATGTGTTCTATGCAAACTCCTAGAACACATTATCGCATNCACCCCGTCGCAACGCTGCCTAATCTTGAGAGCTTCAAGCAGGCAGTATCACAACTTAGCCATTAAACCCATGGGAACCCATGGGAATTGTGTTTATCCATTTTTAACCCTTGTATACTATATGACTTTTAAATCTCTAAATCACCTAACATCACTATCTTTATTATTGCACAAATTCTCACTTTGCTGAAAGATAGCAGTACTATGAGATAGATAGATAAAAAGTTATGAACAAATATAAAATACATGAAAAATACCTGTAGTTGATCCGAATATCTCAGAGATGTAACCGTCAGTACTAAAGCTAAATTGTTATAAACCATCCGAAAACGGACTTTGTCATTATTAAAACTAAATCTAATATCTGAAGTAAGATCTTACTAGATAAACTTAAAAGGTTCACGTAAATGTACCGGCCCATACTGTTATCATCCAGAGATAATAAATACGAATGCTTGCAATAAAAGATTAGCATCGTTACAATTATAACTGCATACTAACCTAAAGTTACTGTATATGTGATTGCCTGTTTAATGAATTACCATGTGTATATGTTCGTAGTCAATACTTGTTAAATGTTTTGCGGAATATATACTGTGTTTGAAATTGAAACATAAAATATACCGGTATTTTCATATATTACAATGTGAACCAAAATGTCTTTTTTCAAGATGGAAAACACGTCACCGTCACATGTATTGTAGACTTTGTAGTAGTACATTCGTTCAATAGATTTCAGAAATAAGAGATAACAGTATATTGGTAATTCAACTAGAACATGCACTACTTAGAATAGATAAGAGAATTATGATTTCTAATTTCTTTTTGATCGATTATATTTCATCTTCTTTACAATCAAATGTACACTTGGGCGAATTGCTTTGGTGAGTAGCCCCCAATCTTCACCTTACAGACAAATAACCATCGTCTCCTCGAAAGGCGCAATTAACTGTTCAAAGTACTCAGAAGAAAAACAAACTATGGAAATAAATGGATCACCATGAATTAGTTTTAAATGCCACACTACCAGACATCACTTAATGCACGCTAAGTGCCCCATAACCGCTACCTTGTTTGCTGAACAAATAAAATGAATTCATTTAGCATACAGAATTCGGAAGGAAACGGTCTGCAAAATGTTCTTGATTTACATTTGCATCAACACATGTTTGTATTGGGATATTGGTTACAAACATGATGTTTCGGGTTTTCGCTATCAGAATATACAAGTATATAAAGATATTTGAGAAAAAGCTGAAATGTAGCGACGCCACTGTAAGCATGCAAAACTCTAAAGACAATTTCGAATCCCTGCGGTCCTTGCGTTAATAAAAAATATCGTATTAAAACGGATAAGTGTCAAAAAAGGATTTTAGCTAAGCATTGGCACATTGATACATTTTTAATTGCTTTAAAATTCATTTATCGAACGTATTAATCCTAAAATTCTTGTTTTTAATAATCAAGCACATGCACGTATCTTTTATCGGAAACATATAATTTAGTGAAGAACATATACACACATTTCCTCTTATCAACATTCTCTCATTAGATACTTTGGGATCATATACCGAAGCTTTTCTCAGAAAAGCATTGAATATGGCATGATTATCAACTGTTTTTTTTTCATAAAATGTTGTGGTAATAAATGCGTAAGTGCTTCCGTTTTCAAGTAGTACATCAACTTAAATATATTTGGACACTCCAATCAGGCTTTAATTTGTCGCATTGTGCGTTTTAAACCAAGAAACACATTAATTGAGCCGTGAGCTTGCGATAGTGGGTCTTATGCTGTCTGCAGGCATCGTAGCCCGCGCATTCTTGCAGTCTGGTCAGTGGCTACCCCGTCAGCTATAAAGTCATTTAAGGTTTTTATGTCTCAATAGCGGGCAGGGTAGCTCCTGAGTTGACAGCGCTAATGTGGCATAAGATATATGTTTGCAAACTTTGCCTCAACCATTTATTACAGTTTCGGATCTGCGGTTTCGCAAGTCTTCGCAGCCTAGAGGGCACGGGTTCGGGCTATGAGACTTTCGCATGAACCATTGAATGGACATGTTCACAGATGGAAAGTTTTTGTGACATATTCCTTTTAATACTTTTTCCATTATGTGAAGGAATATAACACTGTGCATAACGGAAAACATTACGTATCTTTGTTAATAAATTATCAAACATAGAACAGCTTTTTAAAGGGGCAGGTCGCAAATCAGCAAATCGAAACCACGAGTGTCCTTCTCCAAATGTTCTACGCTGTTCGCTTGTCTAGTATATTCTAATCAAGGCTAAAATAAGACCCTTGATTTCAAGGTACAAAATATAATTACAGAAACACACACTATACTAATAATCGCGCATGTTGTGTTTCCACGAATCAAAAGTATACTTGCGGTCTGGTCAATGCAGTGAAGCTTCAGTTCATAACGACGATGAAAATAGTGGACAAATTAAAAACGTTGGCGTGTTCGAATACGGAAATGTATGTTGAACAAGCATTTTTAATTACTCTTCCGTTTTGGGAATCCTATACCCTCTATTCGTGCAGGACTGATGACCATATTGTGACTGAATAATTCACAAAAATAAATCGAAGAGATGCTGAAGAGAACAGCCAATATTTTTTTTTAGTCCAAAGTATTATGCTTGGTTCAAGTGGCCAATGAACCAACGGAAACGCTATTGCGTCTGCTTCCTACTGACGTTCTTTGCGTTCTTACATCGTTGATCCTGCTACCATGACGACGACGCAGTTTTATGGCATACGTATCCATTACGCCACCAGGAAGAGGTCATCGTGGTGTAATGGATATGGTGTCCACCTAGCGACCGGGGGGTCACGGGTTCGATCCCCATTGTGGGAGCGTCATTTAGATCTCCCTCAAAGATACCAATAACTGGTTTTAGGCCCAGGAAACGGACTCGAGATCGTTTCAAATAAGAAGTCAGTAATTAAAATGCAATCGAGCTAAAATAAATAGGTTTAAACTAAATCAGGAATATGAAACATGGGGTTTAACGCAAAGTACACGCCGTCAGTAAGTGAAATGAGGCGTACTTTGTGTCGGCTATTTCACAACCCCACGGCATACCCCGTCACTAGTCGCGTAAGAACGCGATAAGACCACAGTGCGATTCCATGGGCTGATAACAAGTTTTATATAAATGCCGCCTTATACAGGCATACATGATATCGGGTTGAATGTATTTAAATGTATACCAGCATTTTGTTCTATAACACTCTTATTTTTACTTGATGTATTCATATTTAAGATAATTGTTGTCTTTGTTCAATAAACCGAAAAAAGAAATAAATCCGATTCGAGAACTGTTGCGTGGTCGATCTTAAAAAATAAATATCTATAATGCGTCTTTTTTTTTTATTCAATCGCTACAACGATTGAATAAAATACGAATAATAGACAATCCCAGAAATCGATACCTCCCGGATTACCCGCCCCTGAATACTCTCGCGCGCCATCAAAACGGTACTGAAGAAAAAAACATGGACCTATATATGTGTGTTTAGGTCCCTACGCAAAACAATGAAGCGAAACAGTTATATCGAATATATTTGAAGATTTAAATAGTTNTTGACTTCTTGCTCCACTTGTCACCAATCTTTGTTTTCACTTCTACCAAACCTACTAGGTTACCATTTTGAATAACACCAGAATCTGGAGAGGCTGCCAAAAAACCATACTGAGTGTCAATAAGAAGCCCTATCTTCTTCAGAGAGACCTCATCATTGTCCGCCTTCTTGGTAGCCTCATAACGCTCTAGGACTTTGGGTTCAAGATCCAAGCCAAGTTTCATTGCAGCACTTGTGAATGTAGAAGGCTGCATGATTGATTTAACTATGTTTTCTGGGTCGGATCGTTTGTAGACGTAGAAATTACAAACTCGATGAACGACAGAACCTGTAATGCGATACCTTCTTAAGGTAAACCAGTCTGAAATTCTACTTTGTAGAAGAGTATTCTGTTCAATCATGACTTGTTCCTCTTCAGAGACTTTCAAAGCATCTCTAAGTTCCTGAAGAGGAACATCGTCTTGTGAACAAATACGCTCTACATTCTGTAAGAACTGTGACATATAATTGTACAGATGATTCACAGTTGATATGGTTTCAACGGGTTCCTCTGGATCCACTACAGTGCTGAGCAGCAACGTCTTTCCGCCCTCTGCTGACCATCCTTTTAGATCAGACAGGAATTCTGTGACCGCACTCCTGTCGCTAGCACACACTTCGTGAAACTGGTACCATTCTGGCCGCACCCCTTTCAGCTCTCGTTTCTGCTTCCGCTTTTTTCCAAACTTTTTCCTCTCGAAGTCCACATCATAGAGAGGTGCAGCTGGAAGTTTCACTTCTCTTGGTTTGTTCCAAGCTTCTAGTTTATCTGGAATAAGGAAATAGAAAATATTTTTAACTTATTTAAAGGGGCTATACCTCAGATGTATGTCAAAAATGCTTTTGTCCAATTTTGAAGACTATCCCCAAATTGACAATAAAAATGACAAAAATATATCTTCAATATAAAGTGGATATTTATACCGTGACTAACGGCATACAATTTCTATTGATAAAATTGCGAAAACTGTTCGCTTATTTTTTTCAGAAGTACTGACTAAATAGCGAACAGTTTGGATCCTGATCAGACTGCGATTTCATTACTTTGAAAGCGAAGTCTGATCAGGATGCAAACTGTTCACTATATTCAGTCAGTAAAAACAGATATTAAGAGAAAGTTTTCAAACTAGTCATAATCTCCCTTAGACTTAGGTCCCTTTTCCCATGCAGCAGCTTGTATATAGTACAATGTATTAACCCGAAAGTACCAGGCAATATTGTCCCCTGAAAAAAGGACCATCATTTCTAATATTTCAAATCAAAACAATATTTATTTATTGTCGGTAGATAAAAGAATGTATTTTCAAGGTCTTTGATTTATACATGTTGAAAATATTCGAAATCGTTCTCACCTGTGCACGACTGGACATCTTCGGGCAGAATAAACACCTTCACGAAGTCCTCTAGGGCATAGCAAAGGGCTGCTACGTGTTTGCATGTCGATTCCGGTCCATGCCCATCCTCACATCCGCAGTTGGCATGAATGATATCGCCACCCTTGTCCAATATTATCAAAATCTCGTACGTTTTTTGTCGCATGTGTGCGAGGCATCGAGCTTTTACCAGAACCTTCCCAGCAGTGACGTCTTCTCTGGTACATATGTCCTGTAATGATGCAAATTCGAGCAAAATATAGATCTACTGGTTGCATTCATATAAACTGAACACACTGACATTATACTAAGTATTATTGTAGAAATCATTGTTGTGGTTATAACCAGCCTCAAAATTAAATTAAAAAATAAAATAATAGTCTTAACCTAGACCGGCTTGAAAACTTATAAACATACGTGCCGAAACGGCTTGGTACGAATCGTTTTAAGTACGAATAAGAAAGACAAACGCTACGCTACGCATGCATGTTTTTCTTCTATTAAATTAGGAAAATATCGAGGAAAATCTTTATTTTATATGATAAATCATTGTCCTTACTATTGAAATGAAAATATATGTCGACAATCTGAACAGGTAAAGCGCTAGAACAAAAAAGATTGGTTTCCTTTGTCCCGGAACTTGAACTAGATAGCATTTCACAATTATACATGTTTACTTACTCTGACGTGCCCATTGGTGTACAGCTCGTAAAAAACTTCTCTAATAGAACGAAAATCCGAATGTGTGTGGAGGAAATACGTAATAATTGTAGAAATATTATTTTTTTTTAACACTTGTGGAAGTTTTACAGAAGAATAAGCATCTTTTAAATCAATAAAGGAACACTCGTCTGCTGCTGAAGCCGTGGCCATTTCCAGACAGTCAATGAATAATGTAAACATTCTGGCGCCAGCATTTAATTGGTCAAGCCGACCAGCTGATAAACCTCCACGTGATATGACTTTACGAAAATTTCCGATAATTTCCGAAGCTCCTGTGAAATGGGCTATTACGGTATCTACACATGTGCAGACATGTGGTGTCACGGGCAAACCCATAAACGCTTTTAATCCACACTTGGAACATCGCCTCCCATTTAGCGAATTCGTTCGCGCTTTTATCGTTGATGTTTTTTTTCAAGAGATTTGTGTTGCTGTCATTAATAATCCGTAATTAACGAAGAAAAAAATCAATTATTTTTTTCGTGTGTTTTTTTTTTCGTAAATTAAGACCGTATTACGAAAATTTAATAAAGACATACGTTAAGACAAATCTAGAGAACACAATTGGAACTATTTAAGTTTATTTAAGGCTCATTATTTTTCATGTTGAACATTTCAATCGTGAATTAAGATGTTATTAAGAAAATTTAATAAATAATGAAATCAGTAAAGTAAATATTGAGAACAGCACAAACAACGTTTATTTCAGGCAATAAGCTTTGATTTTACATGTAAAACGTTATTACAATAATAATATAAGAAAGTTATAGACATATATAAGAGTGTAGTTTATTTGTTTGTCACTATTTACATTGCATTTTATCAGTTCTGTATCGTCTGGTATAGTTACTGCATCATGGAAAGAAGCTCGGATAACACCTTTATTCAAAAAAGGAAGAAGATCATAAGTAAGAAATAACCGCCCAGTAAGTCTTATAACCATTGTGTGTAGGACGCTCGAGAAGCTTGTCCGTAATGCTATTATACTTCATATAAAACAAAATTACTTTATTTCTCATCAACACTATGGATTTTGAAGCGGTATATCAACCCCACTTCAGCTTGAGAATGAGATGGAAAAATGGACGGACTATGTTGAATAGCACCATAGTTGGGATACAATATATTCATGCCTGGCCAGGGCCTTTGACAAAGTTGCCCACCAAAGATTGCTGAAGAAGATATCCTGCTATAGAATCAATGGTGCCTTATAATATTTGATTAGTAGCTTCTTGTTAGGCTGTTGACAGTGTGTTTAAATTAAATGTAATTCTTCAAAACGGAAACCAGTTGAGAGTTGAGTACCCTAACGCATTATCATGAGTCCCATATTATGTATTATCTATTTGAATGCATTTTCGGATATTACTTAAAGTAACAAATGTGTGTGTGCCGATTACACACAACTCTTCACTAAAACGAATCAAACGGACATACTACAGGACGATTTTAACAATCTTAATAATTGGGCAGATTCATGGGAACTTTCATTCAATATCGATAAATTTAAAGTCATAAAATATTGTAATATCAACCCTGATCGGGATTATACTATGAACAGTAAGACTTTAGCAACTGTAAAAGAAGAAACATACCTTGGAGTAACGTTTACCAGGGCCATTACATCGGTAAACACATCACCAAGAAGGTAAATCAAGCCAACGGTATACTAGCACTTATAAAAGGGTCGTTTTTATATGTTGATTACTACTTCCTTTGTGGAGTTTGCACACTATTGGTGAGGACACACCTGGAATTTGCTAAGTTAGTTTGGTACCCATATCTCCGTAAGGATATTGAGAGAATTGAGCGGGTCAACATTGGGGCTAATCTGTTCCAAACTAAAGGGATCTGACATACAAGACAAGACTAAATGAACTTAAACTGTCAACGCTAGCACACAGAATACCTCGAGGGAATATGATCCAGACATTTAAGATTGTGAAGGGACCACTGCGAATTTCATCCAAAAGAGGACACTCCTTGCAACGTGAACAAAACAATTTCAGTTGTACTGAACAATTCTCATACCAAGTAATAACTGTGTGGCACATGTTACCCCAACATGTTGTTAATGCAGAAACCCTGAATAATTTCAAAGAACGCTTAGATAACCACTGGCAAGTAAATAGGTTGTATGAGTACAAAATGAAAAAAATGTGCCGTTGAGTATCTTAGCAGTTCACTTTACTTAATACACACTTAATAAGTCACAACATCATACTATATACACTTAGCTGTTATCACACATTCCCAAAAGTATTTTAAGTCCAGAGGATATCAGGTCCTGTGGACTTGGTTGACTTGCAGGGCCGGGTTGGGATTAATAGGACCCTAACACCAAATTACCGATTCAAATATATTGACATAAAGATAATTGGGAAAATGAAATAAAAAATGAAAATAAACAACAAAACACGGAACTATTTAAACTGAACAACTACAAATCACAACATTCTCAAACAGTATTTTAAAGAAAAAATATTGAAACCACAAAATAGCTAAAAAAAAACAATTCAATTTCTCAGTTGAAAATTCTAGAAATGTGTACTGGTATGAAAATTTCTATTAACATAAATGTTTTTAGAAACTGATAGTTAAGTGTGGGGTTGCCTGAAGAATGCCATATCACTTCCAGCTTACCGGACCATTCATTTCAGGAGGACTATAAAGACTCAACAAAATGTGTTTAGACATGTAAATAGAGAAGAGAATTCCTCTTTTTTTTNAAGACTAAACAAAATGTTTTTAGACATGTAAATAGAGAAGAGAATTCATCTTTTTTAAATATTGTTTGTGCAAATGTGTATAGTGGCTTACTAAACAAGCGGGATAAACTGTCGGTTTTGATAAATGAAAAAACCCTGATATTATGTTGTTTAATGAAATCCTTCCTAAAAGAAGACGTAAGAAAAAGGAACATTCATTCGAGGACTTTAACATTGAAGGCTATGACTATATGGTACGTTCATCGACAGAAGGACAAGGTGTAATTATATATTTTAAACCATTTTTATCTGTTCAGCCTGTAGATATTTTGAACAAATGTTATTTTGTAAAATCTATCTGGATTCGCGTGAAACTTCAAGGATCGGACAGTTTACTGATAGGCAACGTTTATCGAAGTCCACAATCATCCAAAGAGAACAACTTGAACTTGAATTTACTTCTGAGAAAGGCTGTTGAATTGAAAGATACACATATTCTTGTTGCAGGCGNTCCCCTTTTCCTGAAAAACGCCGCATTTTTCCCCTTTCGACGGGCCCCGCCACCATTCCCCTATAGGTGAAAAAAAACACTGGTTCATGGAAACCATTAAAGACTTATTTTTGTATCAGCATGTGGGTGGAGAGACAAGACATCATATTGGACAATCACCTTCGCGGTTAGATTTACTTTTTACTAACGAAGATGGTATGTTGAACGATCTAGATATAC
>VMBQ01011567.1:4613-20911 GCA_007657795.1 Dreissena rostriformis | reverse complement strand
AAATTATCAACAGTAGCTTGTGTTTCATAATAAAAAATAATGAACACATTTTATTCATAACAGCTTTAATTTGCTAATGAAATGGGGTCCGATCATTATGTGTGTTAAACGCGCATTCTCAATTAGAATGAACACCCACAGAAAAGAGTCGAAAAATATGAACTATGTTATATTGTCAATTAAATGACGTTTTTAGAATCCTAGATGACTTATTTATAAGTTGTGTAATTTTTTGCATCATCGGTGTACTCGTTATCTTACAATGGTTGTTTATTCGAGATGACCCTGACTGTAAATAGAAGTGCTAAAAAGGTTCGTGAAAATGGATACCATACAATTTAAAGCACCATTTAGTAATATATGATAAATTAAACGAAATTGAAACACATTCCTTTATATAAAACATTTGTTGAACTTTATACTTAAAAAAAAACTTGTCTGATAAGTCAGCTTCATAAAGTTAAAAATTGGTCTGAATCGATGGCAAAATATCATAGAACAACTATATTAATATCAAACTATTAAACCAATTTTGTTAAAGACAATATCATCCCACATTGGAACAATAAAACGCATTTTATGATGTTCTACATCAAACTTTATTATATTACTTGTTATTTAAAAAGTAGGGAAAACTGTACTATAATCTATATCTTCAGGGAACCAAGTAAGACATTATATGTGTAAAATCACGAACCTTTTAGTACATTCTAAGAACAATATAACTATTTGTTTTAGATTTATTATTGTTTCTGACGGACAGAAATGTAAAACATATGTATTTTTTTTAATTTCATTCAATCAAACTTGTAAAACACATTTTAAGAAATAAAATATTCTGAAAATATCCTGTCGTTTCTTAACATTTATGAACTATTGCTAAATGTCAGAACATAATAACTAACTCTGGTAGTGAAACACGAACAAGAAGAAAACTATGTAACATACTAATTGCATTATGTACATTAAGAATTATATGTTTATATTAACCAGAACCCGCCCACAAATATTAACAATATGGTGAAATGTTTGCGTAAAACATGTTCTTGCTAATCACGAACCTTTCACAAATATTTATCTCGCACATACTTTTCATATAAACTCGTAATCTCTACAATGTATTCTCAAACTGTCACTATTTTGATGATTTAATAACGAAAGTACTATAAGACAGCAAACTGTCAAATCCGTCGAGCTTAAATTTTGACTATAGTCTTTTGGAACCTTATGAACAAGTGCAGTACATAGTATATACAACGTTTTAAACAACTCGAATGTAACAAAATCAAAACACTTATAACTATGTATTGTTAATCATTGTTTTACAAACACAAACTATTCACACAGTTACTGTACTAGACTGACAAAGCAGACCGACAAAACAATTCATCTCTTGGTACAATCTGGGAAGAAAGGTTCGTTAAGCTTTGACGCTACCATTTCTGGCGTCAAAGAATGTTTGAATTAGTTGTAGTTCTTGTTCTTCCAACTTGAATGCTCTCTTGGTCCTACCTGTTGGGGTTGGCTTTCCGATCTTTGTAAGTATGTCTTCACAGTTCAACCATATTTTGTCTTTGGACGCGGGCCACTGAAAAGTCATGCACTTATTAATAGATTTCATGAAACTGATTTCTAGTTCACCTTTATCTTTGTCGACGATTTCACCTACATACCACTTATTCAAGTATACTGCGGCCACAAAGTCTCCCTTGCTATACTCATCAATATTTGACCTTTCATCTTTTGTCGAGGTTTGTTCACTTGTTTCTAGCTCATTTAATCTTCCATTATCACTTTTAGAAGTCGGACCCTTTGGTTCGTTGCAGTCCTTTTCAAGGTCGGTTGGTGCCGTAGTCTGCTCATCAGGTTCTTGTACTTGAACAGATGGTTCACTTGTTTCTAGCTCATTGAATCTTCCATTATCACTTTTAGACTTTTCACCCTTTTGTTCGTTGCAGTCCTTTTCAAGAACGGTTGGTGCCGCAGTCTGCTCATCATGTTCTTGTACTTGAACAGATGGTTCATCCGCTTTTCGTTCACACCTACTTATTGTCACTTTCTTCCAATGTTCACACATGTCTCCTGTTCTACACTGTGAGCAATAACAGCTTACATTAGCTACATACACATTCGTACGCTCAAGTCCACCTACTATTGCATGAAGCTTCATCGTTCCTGGAACCGGTTTAATCACAACTCTGCCAAGTTCCTCAGCCTTCCTTGTACATTCCTCACTGGATACAAATATGAAATCAACGTTTTTCATCGTGCAATGAGTAGACTGAGTCCAGGCATGAAATTCGGCTGGGTCCTGTATTGTGACTTTTCCCATGTTTACAGCTTCATCAGCAAGTCTCTTAGTTAGCCCGCCCAACCCATCACACGGGCCCTTCCCATGCCCGGATTCGAAATAATTCCAGGATGCTTTAACTCCGAATAACTCTTTATGCCTTTCCACTGCGTCAAAGATGGTTTTGTTCCGATATTGACTAGTCGGACTATCCGTCCAATAATGAATCCTTTCAAGTCCGTTGACCAACGTTTTCACTCGTGGTATTGCTTTGTCCAAGAAAGCAAGAACGGTTGACGAATTATGTCCCTGCTCATCGGAAACCATAACCATACTTTTATGTGAAAGCGTGTCATTGTCTTCTTTGTAATAAACTACTATTGGGTGTAAGGTGACCCCTGTTTTGTTCCAGTACGCTGTTTGTATCTCTTCGACCGATTTGCACGTGTAGTTCTCCGCGAAATCCATGTGTAGAATGGCATCTGTAGCTTTCAGGTTTTCTTTTAGCTGCTTTATTTCCTCGTACTGTCTCTTCACTCGGTAAACATGTTCACTAAACGACTGCATTTGTTCCTTGACAAATTTCAAGAAATCTTCTCGTTTGAACTCACTTTCGACTATCTTCATAATCATTTTCTTTTTACCTTTCTCTTCCACAGGGACACGCTTCCACTGTCCAACTTTTATTGAATCTGGAATGTCATTTTCAAGTACATGATTCACCCTTTCATCTTTAACAAACTCCTCTGGGTTGATAGGTAAATTGAGTCCACAACCCCTCAACGCACGTGCAGATAACGACATATTTTGATGTTTAGTGCAAAGGCATGAACTCCGTGTGATGAATGCCGAAAGTTTAATGCTGCGAGGTCGTAATTTGCAAAATGAGGAAAGAGAGAGTTTCACAGTTGGATTTTCACTCATAAACTTTTGATATAGATTCTTCATGTAATCGGTCAATGTACGTGTTTGCTCTTGGCCATTAGGTGTCTTAACTTTATCTCTCTTACCAGGGTTCGATCTTGAGTTATCATCTCGTGATAGAAAATCTATGACTTTCTGCTTGTACTTCCTGGTCTCTCTTCTTCTTGTTATGTCACGTATGCTCAAACCGTTCAAGCAGTTTCTAGATAACCCCGTGTTCTGGCTAACAGATTTCTTCAAACCGTACTTCTTCAAGATTGATCCAATGTGTGTTCTGAGAGAGCCTTTCTCTGTTGGCTTTATGCCACGCTTCTCCGTTCTCATTTGATTTTGTACGGCAAAACTGAACAGGAGTTGCTTGTGTACCTTTGACCTTTGTTCTCGGGATAATTTTGCAATTTTCATCATACGCTTTGTTTTGCTATTCGGTGTTAAAGTTTCATTGCTATTCAGTGACTCTTCGTTTTCTCTAATTTCCTGTTGAGTAGAACATTCACTTTTGTCAGTTTTTTTCTCTGCTTTTTTATATCTCTGTAATCTTCTAAGTGTTCTCTGGTATTTCAAGCGCATTTCTTCATTTTCAGCTTTCAGTCTGCGTAATTCTTTCTGCTTCTTAGCAAGTGCGTTTGATACTCTCCTTCTTGGTCCATTTCTTCTATTTGGAAATTGAAAGTCAACAACAAGCGGTGTGCTTTCTGATGGGCCTGTGTCGTAACCACTTGACTCTGGTGTCGGTTGGTTAAGTTCTCTTCTAGCTGTTTCTAACTCTCTTTCAAGTTTCTTCTTCTGCCGATGTCGACTGAGGTATTCTTTATTCTTTTCACTACGCTTTTCCTTTTCCTTTTTGGTTAACTTTTCTGCAGCAACGTAGTTTTTTCTCTTTCTGCTCCTTGCCTGTGCAAGGTATTCCCGATACTTTTCTGGATCCTCTTTCATTCGCTTGCGGTAGTCTCGCATAATCTCTGCCCTTGACTTGGCCATCATTTATACCTACAATGTAAAAATAAATCATTTGTAAACGGTTCTTTTTATTAACAATGTTAATTTGAGCGTTTTTCTCATTGAAAGGTTCGTGACTATTGGTAACGAGCCTTTCATTTGAAAAAGTGCTGTTTAGATTTGTTCAGCATGTATTTTATGTATAAAAGTTTGTTGATTCACTTAAATAATTCAATTTTTACCAAAACATGTGTCCCTGTTTATATGTATTGAAATACGTTTAAAAAAAACCCTCAAAATTATCGGATTTATAGAATTTATTTACTCATAAACTTCAGCCCCTTCGTTATAATATGTCGAATTATATAGATACTTTTTCTCCATCTAAATAAATATATTGTACACTAGACAATACTAGAGACGATACTTAACCTTTAATATATGTGTGAAGCATAAGTTGTACTGAAAAACTCTAATAGAAAAGTTCGTGATTAAATGTAACGAACCTTCCCTCATATTTAACTTTACATATTCAGGATATAACATGAAATGCTTTAAATAAAGCAATGGTAATTGAATACAGCACTATCTTTAATCAATGCCATCATATAAAATACTCTGAAATTTTGTTCACACAAAAAATAAATCACAACTACTTACCGAAGGTTTCTTGTTAATTTCCCGGCGTTGTTTACACGATGCGCTGTGTCACAAAAACCACCATTTTGAAAAGAATGGTGACATAAAAACTGCATGACGTCATTGAACTACATACTTGTCAAGTACAAGCTGTGTTTCACGCGCGATTTTTTAAATAAATATAAATTAATGCTGCACCTGCACGAACCTTTTGTCACGAACCTGTTTTCAACACATTTTCTTGATCTTTACACGTATGAAAGGTTACTAGAATAGGTGAAATTCTTTCTGACAGGTTCCATGCACAGCATTTATGATGTTAGCGGATGTATATTTCGTAAACATAGTGTCTAATAAAGTTAATCGCGGTAGCGAACCTTTTCACTTTTAATGGTCTCGCAAAAATCTGTGAAATGAGTGATTTAATTTCAAAATTCCTGAAGCATACATACTTACCCACATTATGCATTCATTATATGGTATTAATAAATGCTTTAGAACACTTCAACTTTAAAAAATAAGAGAATTTCAGGTGATGATGCAGCCAGGTTTTTAACGTAGATCCTTTTGTATGCAGCTTTGACGACAAATATTATTGCATAGAAATCAAAATGTTAATTATCATATTACGTACTTATTTCGCATTTTCCAAAACTTCTAAGTTTAAATGATAATGAAGTGTCAAAAGAAGTCCAATTTACTGTGTTTAATGCATCTAGATTTGTATTTATATTGTAAAATTTGGACGGCGACAGAAACGAACCTGTCATTTTGACATATTTAATTTTTTTTTTTCAAAAACAATGATTGGTATTTTTATTTTATATGTGTTGTGATTAAGGATACGTATGGTCTTACCAANGATTAAGGATACATATGGTCTTACCAAAAAATGTAAATGAGTGATTACCTTCCAGTTGCATTTGCGGAAAAATAAGCAGCGACAAGTATTTTAAGGGGGTGTTCATTCTAATTGAGAATGGCCGTATAGCGGGACAGGGTAGCTCCTGTCTGACAGCGCAAATGCTTACAAAGTAACGCTTTCCACATATGGCATAATACCAACTTTCCCACGATGCGGCTCAATATAATTATAAAACAACTGACCAAATATTTCATTAAAAAAATCGTACATTTACATAAAGTTATGTATAGTAAGTTAGCAAAGTACTACCATCTACATAATGACCTTCAATCATGTTTCAAAGTTTGGTTGATATTCTTTTATACAAATGTCACCCCTCATTAACCCTTTGAGCGCTGGAACCGGATTTTGAAGGCCTTTGCAAACAGTTTGGATCCAGATGAGACGCCACAGAACGTGGCAGGATCCAAACTGTTTGCTATTCTGATAGTATTCTTTGAAAAAAAATGGAAGAAAATGCTAATTTTAGAAATTCAGCAGACAACATTTTAGCAGAGGACAAATATCCCAGCATGCAAAGGGTTAAATGACAAAATAGTAAATCATTCACAATTGGTATGCACTCACATCATGTCATGCCTCACCGAACATGTTGTAAAATGCTTCAGTGTAATGTGTTACTTTTAAGTTTTAATAATAGAAATTCAAATGCATTTAAAACATTAAATTTTACGCATAAATAAGTTGTATATTGTAAATGGTTTGGGGTTATAATCCATTTCTATTAATTTTTATTCTAAACATTGTGATTCTACTAGAGTTTTTGTGAATGTTAATGGTATTTATTTGTTTGAAAACTGTTTGTTTATAGTTACATTATGTTTAAATAATTCCCATACTAACATTAGCTATATCAAACCTAATGCTGTGCTAAGGTCAAGATTTTGTTTTGCATTGTTCATGAGTTAAGTTGCTTACTTTGTTCTTTGTTAATTGGAGATGAGCAACTACCATGTTAAAATTGAGCCCCATTCTGGCAAAACAGGGCTTCATGCATGTGCATAAAGTGTCGTCCCAGATAAGCCTGCGCAATCTGTACAGGACATCTCACCTCAGCAAAAAAATCAGTTTAGGTGGAAAGTGTCGTCCCTGATTTAAGCCTGTGCAGATTGCCCAGGCTAATCTGGGACGACACTTTATGCACATGCATTAAGCCCTGTTTTTCCAGAATGCGGCTCATATACATTTTCATTTAAGCAAGATCTCAGGCACCACCATTTATCAAAAACAAATTATGGACAATAGGAATTTACCAAATTGTTTACCTTTGCACCGATTTCAGTACATTTTCTTTGTACATGCATGCAAATACAATTTAAACTGTTAATTCAGCACATGTTTGACTAAGTGTTTTTGCTAAATAGAGAAATTTTTAAGTAGCATAAGCCATGTCAAACCATAGAACTGGAATCTTAAACCTAAGTTCAAATATGTCACTCTGCTTTATGACTTTGCAGTGCATGTTTTTTTTTTTTTATGATGAAGATTAATGGATGTGCATGCCTGGCCTCGGGTTACATTATCTATGAGACCAAAGTGACATGGCCCAGTCAAAGGCATTGCATAAATACCACACATGGCGATGTTTGACTTAATTTAGTTTTTGTTGAGTTTAAACCTATTTAAGATCGATTGCATCGAAAGCCTTATCCTCATTGAAACGCTCTTGAGTCCGTTTCCTGGGACGAACAAGTACTTGTTAATTTTTGGGGAGATCTAAAGAACGCTTCCACAGAGGGGATCAAACCCGTGACCTCCTTGTCGCTAGGCATACACCATACCCGCTGCGCCACAGAAACCTGTTTTTAACTCCCAAGTAACACATTGCACTGAAACAGTTTTACATGATGTTGGGTCAGGCAGAATATGATGTGAGTTCATACCAATTTTGAATGATTTACTATTTTGTCATTTAACAGGGATGAAATTTGTATACAAAAAAATATAAACTAAACTTTGAAGCATGACTTGAGTTCATTATGTAGATGTAATAACTTGTATGATCTATGGGACAAACTGACCTTATCCAAGTCACATGCAAAGCATAAATAAAACACATGGCAATGTTTGACTTATTCTGCAACATTAAATTAGCCCATCACAATGACAACATAAAAATGCATTTTATGTGCAGTGTGCGTAACTGTTATCACAAGAAAAGACACTTTTTGGGTCACTAGATTTTGCCAACAAAACCTTGCACACTGTTTTTTTATTAAAAAAATGCAGACTGACAAATCCATGGCCTATGGAAATCTGTGTTTCTTTGTTTCATGCTGTCTTATGATATGAAGTGCCTTGCATTTTTGCAGATGAAAATTATTGTGCCAACATGCCTGAAAACCCTCTTATCTACGTGACCTTAATGACATCGCCTCGTCACATACATTGTGTAATAAAACATTTTTACTAAAAGGACACATGACTCTGTAGATATATCATATGATAACTGGTGTCTGTGTGAGTGAATGTGACTACTGTTGAGCTAATTTTAAATGGTTTTCTTTTAATCTCTCTTCTTTATTGCTATATGTTGCAACAACAAGGCGAAAAAATATCCTTACTAAAGCTTTTCAATTTGATTCTCCATGTGTCAAAATTGTTGTTGTTGTTTCATATTAGCAACTGAAACCTACGAGCCCACAGATGTTAAAATAAATAAATTGGTTTGGCCTTATTCCATGCAACCACTTTAAGTTAATTTCTTTTTTCACAGAACACACAATTTTGATGACTTTATGATTAGGTGCCTGTATTACCACTTGAAATCGTGCATCAAACTAGATGCCAACTGATTTTATCTGTGCATATTTCTGATTTAAAACAATTAGCCTGTGTTGAGAAGAAAATGCAAGACTCACGATATCTCAGGAATGTTTCTCAAAATGCGCCACAAAAACAACATCATTGTTCAGATAGTTAGAATGACACGAAACAAAACTTTGAAAGCTATGTGCTGTATTTTTAACATGTAAAATAATTTTTCTTAGGTTTAATTTTTTTTATTGAAAAATTGATTCAGAGTAAACATAATTCACACAATTTTAAGTCACCAAATAATATTTCTTCAATTTATACACAAATAACCAGATAACTTTTATGGTAAAAGTTATGATTCTTGTTGCTACTGATTTTGTTGCAATTTTAGCCATCGTTTGGGTAGTTGATGATACAGATTTTTTGGTTGTTGTAGTTTCAAACCTTTTCCTGATCAATTTACCGGTAGTGTAGTTTTTTGGCGTTAGCTGTATACGCCAGCTTTTCACCTTAGCCTGACCTTTGAAAGCGACCAATAAATTTGAATATAAAGATTCCCGCCGGGCGGCCTGAAACTTTTCGCAGTAGAAAACGTGCTATCTACAAACAGGCTTCACATTAACATTAATATGTTATTCCATCGACTTTCTATTTTTGGGAAGTATTGGGTATGAAAAGGGATACTACAGTTCATTTAGCAACGATTATAACTGCGTATTCAGCATGAAGCAAATGTATCTCTAATGATAAGGTTTGAGAGATAGAGCAGTTTCACACTCAATTCTCGACATCAATACTGAATGTGTGCCCCTTTATATTTAGAAGAAAATTCAGCGCCAGAGCGTTTATACTTAAAAGCTGTGTTCTCATATTTGGTAATTACTACGATATTGCATTAAGTGCATTCATAAATTTTATATCATGTAAGTATTGTTGTTCAGTAACATTATATACCCTTTGACGAAAATATTAAAAATTGTTTTCGAAATTGACCGTTAAACACGTAAATGTTTAAACCTTTAAACAAGCCATCATTCCAGCAGTGGAATTGTTACCTCACTTTGATGCATTGCATTCCAACTCTCAAGGTATCAAGGTCAGCTTGTGGTCAGTTACAGAAATCGTTATATAAACGCTATCTCGTAAACTATGTGCACTTGAAGTTTATTTTGATACTAAATAAAGATATTCAATGATATTATAATGGTATGTCAATCATAGATTTTTAATGTGTTTTTAACAATTGCATGATAAGGACCAATTTTGAATAATTTAATTACAAATATTAATCCATTTAGACCAATTTATTAAGCATGAGCACGATGATTCATGTTAATAATAATGGAATTAAATAAGATTCGAGTGTTGCCGGCTGACCTATTTGCTTTCATTTATTTTCATGCTTCTTGTGTTTTTCTATTCTGTAAATATAGATATCTTAGTAATAATATCTAATAAACCCGAAATAAGCCACGAAATCTGGCGCAACACCCCGTAATTTATTTGCGTGTGATGCAGATAAGAACTGCGCAGAAAAAAGGCATTCGCTATTTTTGATCTCACAGATATAACTTTTGATCGTTCATAAACACCGACCACTTTCAACTCCGTTTATCTTTTTTATGTCCCCCAGTCTAATATTTGGGGACATATTGTTTTTGCCCTGTCTGTTTGTTTGTTGGTTTGTTGGTTTGTTGGTTTGTTAGCACAAACTTAAACATTGGCCATAACTTTTGCAATATTGAAGATAGCAACTTGATATTTGGCATTCATGTTTATCTCATGGAGCTGCACATTTTGAGTGGTGAAAGGTCAAGGTCATCCTTCAAGGTCAAAGGTCAAATATATGGGTCAAAATCGCTCAAAATGGGACATAGTGTTTCTCAAACACATCACTTGTTTTAAGATATTTCTTGTTTCTTTTAAGTTGAGGTTAACATTGCGTAGTGGATAGCGTGTCCGCCTAGCGACCCAGAGGTCTCGAGGGAGATACAATAAGCCTTAAGCTTGCAATGAAATCATACTAAACTAAATATGTTTAAACTATTAAAGATTTGATGGCAATAACATTTTTGGTGCATCATTTCTCGGCTGATTCTTAGGTAACTAAAAGCTATAAGGCTTATCAGTAACTGCCAGAGTTATCTGCTCCCTTTGCTCCTGACACTAATTGATCTAGCCTTGCTAATGTAATAATTATCACTCACCTAATAACAAGACTGAGACTGNTGTCCCCCAGTCTATACTGGGGGACATATTGTTTTTGCCCTGTCTGTTTGTTTGTTTGTTTGTTGGTTTGTTTGCACAAACTTTAACATTGGCCATAACTTTTGCAATATTGAAGATAGCAACTTGATATTTGGCATGCATGTGTATCTCATGGAGCTGCACATTTTGAGTGGTGAAAGGTCAAGGTCAAGGTCATCCTTCAAGGTCAAAGGTCAAATATATGGGTCAAAATCGCTCAAAAGGGGACATAGTGTTTCTCAAACACATCACTTGTTTAAAGATATTTCTTGTTTTTTTTTTAAATTGAGGTTAACATTGCGTAGAGGATAGCGTGTCCGCCTAGCGACCCAGAGGTCTCGAGGGAGATTCAATAAGCCTTAAGCTTGCAATGAAATCATACTAAACTAAATAGGTTTAAACTATTAAACATTTGGCGGCAATAACATTTTTGGTGCATCATTTCCCGGCTGATTCTTAGGTAACTAAAAGCTATAAGGCTTATCAGTAACTGCCAGAGTTATCTGCTCCCTTTGCTCCTGACACTAATTGATCTAGCCTTGCTAATGTAATAATTATCACTCACCTAATAACAAGACTGAGACTGACACTATCTTAAGTTTGTGTGAAATATTGATATTTATGAAGGTGCTCGTCTCTTGAAATGAAAAGCTTCCATGGTGGCCTGTCTCAGTAATAATATAAACATCTTTGAAGAGACATAACAGCAGAATCTTTCCAAATTATTGTATCATTTCGTGTTTGCAATGCATGATAATTGTTTTAATTTCGAATGACGATTATTCATAAACGAAGCTGTATTTTCACTGTGTTCTTTTATTTTTTGAATCTGTGTCAAAAAGTTGGAAAATTGTCATTTTGATAATCTTTTAGCAAGTCCCTTTAATGCCATCTGGTGTCTGCAAATGGCACTACTTGTTTATTCATAACCATGCCTTTTATCTCCGTGAAGTAACATATTTTACCTTTTAAGACTGATGTGACATCCAGCAATAAACCCATGGTGGCCCAGCTGCCATATGTTGCAGTTTTATAAACACGACCTCATACAATTTTATCACTAGTACTTTAATGTTTTTTCCCATGAAAGTGTTGTGTGTGAGAAAGTGGTTCTCAACATGCGAAATCCAACATAACAAAAGTGTTCCATTAACCAGTTGTGATGTGAGAACAGTTGGTTATGACTATTTTAAATAAATTATGACAGCTGGCCCAATAAAGAAAGAATCACTTAAATGTAACAGACTTTAAAAGAAATTATTAGTCGTGGACCTAAATACTTTGAATGTTTAGAAATAATTAGTATTCGACACATGTGCTCGAGTAATCGAGTTATCGCTGCTGAAGATAAAGGTGGTCATTTCTTATTGAAGTATTATTCATTTCCGAGACAATAAGATTTGTTTGAGTAATCAATGTTTTTCGAGTGATCGCTGCTCCAGTTAAATAAGTTATACTATAATTATAAATAAATCAGAATGTTTGTAACATTCCAGCTTTGATTTACTTTATTTGAAATTTAAGATAAGGGATAAGATCAATCTTAAGATTGTGTTAAGTCATAAGCCTTGGTTAATCATAATTGTCATTAGACTGGGTGCATCATAATTGTCATATTGTAATCATGATGATTGGTTAATGTAAAACATACTAACTAAAGTGAACTGGTAATTGTCTGAAAATTTGGTTGGATTCAAATTGTATTGTGACATAACATTTCCTCTATCACCATGCATGGGCTGTAACTTTATTTGTGAACAAATGTTTGCAGTTATCTCTTTGACATTTCCTCAAGTTGAAAGGTAAACACTGTACACTTAAATGCCACCAATTAAATTTACATTTTATTACATTGTTTAGTGGGCATCTCAGTTTTAGAGGGCTGCTTATTTAATATTTAGACCAAGATAGCTTATCAACCAAGGGTGTTGACCGTGGATGGGTGGTACATCCAAGCCCCACCATTATTCTAGTCCTAACTATGTTTCAAACAAACAAACAACAACACTGTTGTGCGATTTGCGAGAGAACTTCCGGTATCAATCTCTATAATATGATCCTTTAGATCAATTTCTGTGTTTACAGATTTAAGTACGTTACCTTTTTCCGACGGAATCGGAACTAAGCATTTTATGGATAGCGGTGTCCCAAACATAAAACTACTTATCTTATTGTTTGAGCTGCTTGCTGAACATTCAGCTGCCCCTTTCCAATGACCCGGCTTGCCACAAGCAAAACACAGCCCTGGGCGTCTCATCGGCTGTCTCATCGACATCCCCTGGGTTGCATTGTTTTGTGCAACCACCGGCTTCCGGTACGGCCAGTTGCGCGCGCCTCGTGATTTTTTTGCGATCTTTCCGCTTTTAACTTCTTGTTTGCCCGCGCCTCTGCCTTGTAAATCCTCTTTTCGTCTTCGGAGTCGGATGCCAGCGGGTTAGACTCGTATTCGCTTACGAACCTCCACCCCAACTCTGATTCGTCAGCTAATAGTATTAGCTTCTGATTTCTATCGCTATTTATTTTTATAAATAGCAATACACAAAACAAACATGCAAAACCGGTTTGTTTTCTCATGTCCGTCAGGACAAAAGTACTCCGCTTTACGATGTAACGCGGAGTACTATAATTCTAAGCCTCACCTGATATATTACAAAACGATCAGGCAGTAACCCGTTATTCTGTTTATCATACCACTCAACTCAATCATAAAAAAATAATAAACTTTATTTTTAAGTCTTTGTAATATGAACTTCCTTCAAACATTGACTGATGTATTACAACTGCCTGTTGATCTTATACAAAAGATAAATATATCAGACAGCATTATATCAGGCAGATATACATTTACTGGTACATCCTTTTACATAACAAAACTTGTAAATCTTCAATAAAATCAAGGTACAGGTGAATTGGGAAAGACAGTGTCTGGCTGGAGAAGATAACAAATAATTATGGTGAAATTTGAGCATGGAATTAGAAATTAACTGCCACACAAAGAATTTCAGAAAAATTGGAAGTTTCAATTAAATTCAGGGAATGTGGCATCTGAGCCTTGATATGGGAAAATGAGGCTTAATGCATGTGCTTCAAGTGTTGTCCCAGACTGCGGACTGCACAGGCTAATCAGGGATGACACTTTAGTCTCTTCTTATGAAAACCCAGGTGAGTGGGAAATTGTCATCCCTGATTAGCCTGTGCAGACTGCACAGGCTTATCTTGGACGTCACCATATGCACATGCAATTTCCCAGAGCACATCTCACAATGAAGTTCAAAGCTTTTTTTAGCTGTAAACTGATTGATGTTATGATATAGAGGATATTTGTTGGTTGCCTTAGATTATTGATTTGTTGGTGAGTACAGGCCCTGGTGACACAGAGAGCACCTGTGGTTCTTTGTAGAGTTTAATGAGGGTTTTGACTCCTGTGATCAGAGATTGATACAGGTGATCTGGCTAATATTATTGATTCCCAATCTCAGGACCTTGTATACCTTTGTTAAATGTCAGAAACAAAGAGCCAATCTGTTTGGATTTTTAATTTTGATATTTACAGTTGAGGAGTCCGGTGGAATTAGGCAGGGGTCACCTGGGGTACAGTGCTTGTTCTCTTTGTTGAGGTAGATATTTATGGGTTATGTGTGCAGTGAAATATGGAACTAAATGTCACACATGGATGTTATTTATTGTGAAGGTTATTTGTACAATGCTTGTTACCTTTGTTCAAGGTAGATAGTTATGGGTTACTGTTAAATCATTAGTATTATTTGTGGAACATTAGTTTTCGTTCATTTTGTGGGTTTACCAATCCACGAATTCAACACAAACTTATCGGAAAATGACAGATAATTTTTTTTTCCAATCTAGAAATCCATGAATTTACATGTCCACGAAAGTCATTTTTTTGAAGAAAAAAAAAACAACTTAAAATTTTATGCCGGAGAATATAAATGATTTTACAGTAGTTATGGGTTACGGGTGCAGTGAAATACAGCAATAAATGTCACACATGGAGGTAATTTATAGTGAAAATTTTAGTGGGTGGGCACAAATATACCCATTATTATTGGATTTATTGAAAGAGGTATTTTCTGCCCTGACTACTATGTAAGTTGTCTTTGATCTATAAGTTTTAATTGCTATTCAGGTGGTTTGTAAGTCAATGATGTGTAGATTGTAATTCAATTATTATTAGCCATAGGAAATGATGGCCAGTCATGTATAAATAAATGCACTCATGAAAGTGTTGGTTTAATTAAGTTTAAACCTATTTATTTTAGCTCGATTGCATCAAAAGCCTTATGCTTATAGAAACGCTCTCGAGTCCATTTCCTGGGACTAGAACCAGTACTTGGTGTCTTTGGGGGAGATCGAAGGAACGCTCCCAGTGGGGTTCGAACCCGTGATCTCCCAATAACCAATAATCATTATAGCCAAATATTGTTTTATAATTTAACATCAATTTCATTGACACTGTGTTAATCAGATACATATACTGAACATTGGTCTTGCCATATCAATTATACCGATACTTAAATGATATTTATCCTCAATGAGAAATCAATGGAGCAACTATTGATGGTAAAACAATGCCAGACTGCAAAATTGAAAATATGGTGAAAATCTAACAGAAAATGCTGCAAAATTTTCTACTGATTATTTCATTGTGGTTTTAAATGAAAGCTCTGTTAACATGTACATGCAAATGAGCAAAGCTCTGGGAAAACGGGACTTAATACAAGTGCGTAAAGTGTCGTCCCACCCAGGCGAAATGAAGGCCATATGACCATGGTCTACCATGGTAGACCATGTTTAAACCATGGTCGACCATGGTCATATGACCATGGTTTACCATGGTAGACCACGTTTTGTTAAATGACACCACAGTCTTTGACCATGGTCATCATAACATGGTCGACCATGGTCAAATACCATGGTTGACCATGGTCAAATAACATGGTCGACCATGGTCAAATACCATGGTTGACCATGGTCATGATGACCATGGTCAAAGACCGTGGTGCCATTTAACAAAACGTGGTTGGCCATGGTCTACCATGGTCATATGACCATGGTCGACCATGGTCATATGACCATGGTCTACCATGGTATACCATGGTCATATGGCCTTCATTTCGCCTGGGCTTGCAGTCATTTACAGGCTATTTTAAACTTGAATAGGTCTTTACTTCTATGTCCTTAAGTTTAACATGACATGCCCTTAACTCTTTTACATTCCATTCCAAATAATTTCCACACTAGTACAAGTTATATGAAATAAAATTTAATGCACACACTGGAAATACCAAATAACTGAAAATGCAATGTGAACTAGAGATGTGTTTGTGTTTGGAATATTGTGTGTCCAGGGCCATTGAATTACTGAAAGAACTTAAAGATAAAATTCAACATTGTAATAAAATCATTTGAATTGCTGACACTTCATCGACATGTTGGCGAACAGTTAATGAGTATGAAATGATTGGTTATGCTTATGATTATGTTGATGACAAAAACATTCATAAAGCAGAGGAAAAAGTGATACAATGTAGCAAAAATTGGGAAACATAGGTGAACACA
>VMBQ01011566.1:3537-26987 GCA_007657795.1 Dreissena rostriformis | reverse complement strand
AAAGTAATTATCAGAGCGAATTCGTTGAAAAATATAAAAAACTCTATTATTTTTGGAAATCATCGGGAGCGTAAAGCTGAAGTAGACCACGGGAAAAACATAAACAACCTTCACCTTTTAAATCTCGCATGAATTCCGATGACGCGATAAAAACAAAACATCATAAAATTTAGGTGTCGTGGAATTTAGGTGTTGTGGAATTTGGGTTACGGCAAATTAGTACAAAATTATAGTAAACTAGACTGACATGTAATACAGTCACTGATGCTGATGGCATATATTTGGATAAAGACAAATCCACTAAAAAATCTAATAAGAACATTGAGCTACTCATAAAAGCTAGAAGTCAAAGCATTCAACATGTGTTCAAGAACTTGAAGAAGAACAAGAAAATGACTCTGACAGTTAAATCTAAAATCACCATAACAAATGTGTGGTTTATTATCAGACTCTTACATATAAATAGTTAGCGAACATATGTTGCAATTAATCATGTATGTGTTCGTGCCATTTTTTATGTGATGAATAAGCACGCATTAAAAACTCACCGAAAATCACAATATTATGCCAGTGTCGCTATGTATCACGTGATATAAACTATTTTTTTAACCGGATGCAACAGGTGCTCTAAAGGGACTTAACTGCGATTACTTTAAACTAGCATTAAACACGTCTCTGCTCGTATCTTTCTTCAGGAGCTTGGTACCCGCGCTGCTCAACTCTGCCTCACGGGTTCAATTCTCAATGCCAGCGCTTGTGAGTTTGATGTGTGGTCAACGAACCGGACTTAAGAAGTTTCTTCCGGTAACTCTGGTCCCCTAACGGCACTAGACTTCACAAAAATGTAAAGGTTTACAGTCAACTCGTACCCTAGTCAACTCATCATCTGATCAACCCGTATCCTTTTTCGGTTAACTCGTACCCACATCTCTGGTTAACTCGTACCCATCTTCTTCTTCTTCTTCTTCTTCTTCTTCTTCTTCTTCTTCTTCTTCTTCTTCTTCTTCTTCTTCTTCCAATACACTCATTCTTAAAAGAAGATCTTGTGCCGGCGCTTATTTGTTAGGGGGTTAAAACATAAAAACTGTACAAAGGTGCTCAGTTGGGTGTAAATTTAAAATTATTTACATTGTAGGTGTCTACAGGTGAATAAGGGGGACAATGACAGTCACAGGAGTAAGGGTTTTGAAAACTTCTACTGTGGCTGCCTCATGTATATGGGGAGGTAGTGAATTCCATTGGATGACTGTTATTGGGTAGAATGAGAATTTATAAGAGTCTTTTGATGTTTGTATGTGTCTAAAGCAATGTTCACTACTGAGTCTGGATCTGCGGTCGACAGGAACAAGGAGATTATCAGGAGGAGTGATGGCAACTACATGGTGGATAATGTTATAAAGCATGATGAGACGGAATTTTGTTCTGCGTGTTTCAAGTGTGGGCCAATTGAGGGTGTCTATCATATTAGTTACTGTGCCTGTGTTGTGATATCTGTTTGTTATGAATCTGGCTGCACGTCTTTGTACTTTTTCAAGTTGATTTATTTGAGCTTTTGTATGCGGGTCTCAGACACTGGAGGAGTATTCTAATTTAGGCCTAACTATAGCTTTGTAAGCATGGTCTTTCACTTTTGATGAGCTTATTTTTAGGTTGCGACGAAGAAATCCTAGTGCCTGGTTTGCATTATTAGTGATGGAGTTGATATGTTTATCCCATTTGAGGTTACTTTGGAGTGTAATGCCGAGATATTTGGCGTGATATACTTTTTCAAGTATGTGATCATGTAGTTTATATGAGAAGATGATAGGATTTCTTTTTTGAGTACTGCTGAGGATGTTACATTGTTCAGGATGGAATTGCATTAACCAGAACTGCTCTCATCGACCAGCAGCTCCAATATAGACAGACAGACAGACAGACAGACAGACAGACAGACAGACAGACAGACAGACAGACAGACAGACAGACAGACAGACAGACAGACAGACAGACAGACAGACAGACAGACAGACAGACAGACAGACAGACAGACAGACAGACAGACAGACAGACAGACAGACAGACAGACAGACAGACAGACAGACAGACAGACAGACAGACAGACAGACAGACAGACAGACAGACAGACAGACAGACAGACAGACAGACAGACAGACAGACAGACAGACAGACAGACAGACAGACAGACAGACAGACAGACAGACAGACAGACAGACAGACAGACAGACAGACAGACAGACAGACAGACAGACAGACAGACAGACAGACAGACAGACAGACAGACAGACAGACAGACAGACAGACAGACAGACAGACAGACAGACAGACAGACAGACAGACAGACAGACAGACAGACAGACAGACAGACAGACAGACAGACAGACAGACAGACAGACAGACAGACAGACAGACAGACAGACAGACAGACAGACAGACAGACAGACAGACAGACAGACAGACAGACAGACAGACAGACAGACAGACAGACAGACAGACAGACAGACAGACAGACAGACAGACAGACAGACAGACAGACAGACAGACAGACAGACAGACAGACAGACAGACAGACAGACAGACAGACAGACAGACAGACAGACAGACAGACAGACAGACAGACAGACAGACAGACAGACAGACAGACAGACAGACAGACAGACAGACAGACAGACAGACAGACAGACAGACAGACAGACAGACAGACAGACAGACAGACAGACAGACAGACAGACAGACAGACAGACAGACAGACAGACAGACAGACAGACAGACAGACAGACAGACAGACAGACAGACAGACAGACAGACAGACAGACAGACAGACAGACAGACAGACAGACAGACAGACAGACAGACAGACAGACAGACAGACAGACAGACAGACAGACAGACAGACAGACAGACAGACAGACAGACAGACAGACAGACAGACAGACAGACAGACAGACAGACAGACAGACAGACAGACAGACAGACAGACAGACAGACAGACAGACAGACAGACAGACAGACAGACAGACAGACAGACAGACAGACAGACAGACAGACAGACAGACAGACAGACAGACAGACAGACAGACAGACAGACAGACAGACAGACAGACAGACAGACAGACAGACAGACAGACAGACAGACAGACAGACAGACAGACAGACAGACAGACAGACAGACAGACAGACAGACAGACAGACAGACAGACAGACAGACAGACAGACAGACAGACAGACAGACAGACAGACAGACAGACAGACAGACAGACAGACAGACAGACAGACAGACAGACAGACAGACAGACAGACAGACAGACAGACAGACAGACAGACAGACAGACAGACAGACAGACAGACAGACAGACAGACAGACAGACAGACAGACAGACAGACAGACAGACAGACAGACAGACAGACAGACAGACAGACAGACAGACAGACAGACAGACAGACAGACAGACAGACAGACAGACAGACAGACAGACAGACAGACAGACAGACAGACAGACAGACAGACAGACAGACAGACAGACAGACAGACAGACAGACAGACAGACAGACAGACAGACAGACAGACAGACAGACAGACAGACAGACAGACAGACAGACAGACAGACAGACAGACAGACAGACAGACAGACAGACAGACAGACAGACAGACAGACAGACAGACAGACAGACAGACAGACAGACAGACAGACAGACAGACAGACAGACAGACAGACAGACAGACAGACAGACAGACAGACAGACAGACAGACAGACAGACAGACAGACAGACAGACAGACAGACAGACAGACAGACAGACAGACAGACAGACAGACAGACAGACAGACAGACAGACAGACAGACAGACAGACAGACAGACAGACAGACAGACAGACAGACAGACAGACAGACAGACAGACAGACAGACAGACAGACAGACAGACAGACAGACAGACAGACAGACAGACAGACAGACAGACAGACAGACAGACAGACAGACAGACAGACAGACAGACAGACAGACAGACAGACAGACAGACAGACAGACAGACAGACAGACAGACAGACAGACAGACAGACAGACAGACAGACAGACAGACAGACAGACAGACAGACAGACAGACAGACAGACAGACAGACAGACAGACAGACAGACAGACAGACAGACAGACAGACAGACAGACAGACAGACAGACAGACAGACAGACAGACAGACAGACAGACAGACAGACAGACAGACAGACAGACAGACAGACAGACAGACAGACAGACAGACAGACAGACAGACAGACAGACAGACAGACAGACAGACAGACAGACAGACAGACAGACAGACAGACAGACAGACAGACAGACAGACAGACAGACAGACAGACAGACAGACAGACAGACAGACAGACAGACAGACAGACAGACAGACAGACAGACAGACAGACAGACAGACAGACAGACAGACAGACAGACAGACAGACAGACAGACAGACAGACAGACAGACAGACAGACAGACAGACAGACAGACAGACAGACAGACAGACAGACAGACAGACAGACAGACAGACAGACAGACAGACAGACAGACAGACAGACAGACAGACAGACAGACAGACAGACAGACAGACAGACAGACAGACAGACAGACAGACAGACAGACAGACAGACAGACAGACAGACAGACAGACAGACAGACAGACAGACAGACAGACAGACANACAGAAGAACCGTTATTAGAATAAAAAGTATGTTTACAGCTATTTCCAACTCTACCATTAACAATGCGTAAACATGTGGATTTGCATAGGTCTAATAATTTTACACCGTGGCTATTAAATGTACAATCGACTGAGGCCCTCACAGAGGTGTTATCTGGACAGTAATCAGCGTCATCATATTCAGTATTAATTCTATCTTGTATAATATAATCACACTTATTGCTAACTCTGCTATTTAGGTCGCCAGTAACAAATATTTTACCAAATTCAGAAAAATAAGTTATATCATTTTCTAACATTTCAAAGAGATCTACATTAAATGTATTATACACTGGAGAATCATGTCCCCATATATAAGTGGCACAGATATAAATATCATCTGGTATATTAAAAAATGTGCAATCAAATTTTAACCAAATTATTGTATCATACTGATTTTTTACAATTTTAATGCCATCAGCTCATTCTTGTTTAATATAGACAACAATACCCCCACTATTTCTTCGAGCTTTTCGATGTTGATTTTTTTTTAAAGTTAAAAAACAAATATCCACTCAAATCGATATTACTCAAACTACTCGTCCAGGATTCAAACAAAAAACATACATCATAAGAACTAAAAATATTTACAAAATTGGAAGATGATTTTTTACTATCGGTTAGACCGTTAACGTTCCACGACAGGTTTGACACTTCACCACCGCCGTGATCCTACGCGCGCACAGGAGTGCCGTCTACGTACAGCGTATCGTAGGCAAGGTACGCCCGTTTACCTAGCCGCCTCGCCTCCTTCATTTTCACCACCAACTGACGCCGTTTCGACATTACTTCAGGGGAAAATTGTTCAAAGACGCGGTATGCTGTACCGTCAAGCTCCTTTCACCTTTTCCGAACCATTTCCCGGTCTTTAAAGAAAGTAAACTTGGCGAAAATGTTTCTTCCTTTGCCATGTATCGGCATCCCTGGGGATCGATGCACTCTTTCAAACTTGATAGATGTTGCTACTTCTTCTGTAAGCTTAAACGCACTCACCAAATGTTGACGCAGCTTCGCTTCCGTTGTTTCCGGCGTCTCGTTACCGTTTCCATTGGCCTCCGGAACTGACGTAAATACCAAGTTATTGCGCATAGATTGCGATTGTAGGTAGCTTACGTTATCCCGCAGGGTATCACGCTCCTTCTCCAGTTCTGGAGCTTATAGGCGTCGGATAGATTGGTTGATATTTGTGTAGATGATGTTAGTTAACTCGTTCTTATTTTGGTTGACTCGTACCTATATTTGCTTCACTCCTATTCAGTTATTTCGGTATTTAGCTGAATGTTCAGACTTATAAAATGAAGTTGTATATGCATAATTAAACTGTTTGTTTTTTATACAATGTGAATTTTTAATTCAGTAAACGCTATATTATGTGCATTGTTTTTCAGTCCTTTAGACTGTGTGTGCCGGACATGCCCTTATTTAGGGATAACCTGTTTACAGAGTGTATATAACATGTTATATGTGTGTTTGTATTAAGCATTTACAAATTAGCACATGGTGATAAATAGTGATAATTAATGCCAACTTGATATGATGATAACTATCTTTCAAAATATATAATGCGAATTGTTTACGAAACAATTTAGAAACAAATTAATTTATCTATGTATACTATTTTCTCCCAGAATTTGATGAGTAATAATCAATATGAATATTAAAATGAAACTAATTATGTAGAACAATCTACTCTTTATCTCATTATTATATTAACAACTATCATTATCGATGTTAAAAGGACATATCTTATGGTATGAATCAGTAAAATATTTGTTAACTTCTTTCATTACATAATTTTTATAAATATTATCTTATTTCATAATAATTATCATCCATATCGTAACACTTGTGTATTATGTATTATGCATTTGACTAAAAAACAATTGTATGCTTATGAGCTAATAAATGCTGTTGTTGTTGATGTTGATAACAGTGTGTCGCTCTTCATCAACTGGTGTCATAACGATGCTGTGGTAAGAAGATAAATTGATTTAACTCACGTGTAATTGACTGCACCCACATAATTATTTTGTTGCAATTTTATATTAAAAAAATGTTATCCATATGATAAACAGCCTTTTTTTATCACCTATTTATTCACGACCTTTATAAGTGCTAGCCTCCTTAATAAATGTATGTTTGGAAATTATTTGAAGATGTATTGACATAGTTTGCAATTCGTTAATGTATTTGATACAAAGAAATGTTAATTCGTACGCATACAACGTATCCGTGTTGTTAAGTGCTATAAATTACAACCATTTTGTTTAAAGGAAAGATTAACTATTGAAACAATCATAGCGCGTTGATGTAATAAATAATGGTCAAGTGTTATTCTTAGAGCACATGCAGTGATAAATTCACATTGTAATGTCAAAATTGATAAATTAATTTAATCATACATTGTATAACAACATATTATTGCATTTACACACAACGTTAATACGAATAAAATTAACATTTAACTTGCGTATATGGTCCGGTTACCTAAAATCTGTATACCGGGTAATATCGTTTAAGAACCGAAACACGTGTACTATTTGTCTTTGACAGTTAGTAGTTTGACAACTTACCCATAGTAAAGAGTCGAGATGCATGGAATCAGATCACTCGTGGTTCGCTCTCGTGTTTTAACACGTATGCATTTATACTCCCTACAGTATGTTATTCGCCAAAAAAACTGATAGAGAAATATATGATTATTTCTTAAATAACCCTGACTGGTATTTATTAAGTTTTTAATATCATGTAAGCCTATGTATGTATATAGGATAAACATCAAGCTCTGACTCATTTAGAAGTTTCAATTGTAGAGAATGATCCCATTACTTGTTTGTAAATATATGTGTTAGTATAAACCGACTAGTGTACTAATTGCACGTCGATGTTCATACATATTTGATGGTTGTCATTAGGATAATGCATGCTAGGATCAATATGTGAGCGTTTATTTATTCACGAAATACTTGTTTTCACTTTGATTTTTAAAGCGTTGTGAATTATTTTTCATGTAAAACTCGGTTTACTACAGCGAATCCTCTATAAATACTTTTTTGGACGTGACCTCAATGACACGTGAAGACCGTTATTCATAGGTATCTTCCAATGAACGCAATACGAAATTGAAGATTTACTGAATGAACCAGATGCATGAGTAAACAAAAATATTATCGTTGATAAATTCATAAGTGTTACGGTATTTATGAATTTAAAACAATTTATCAAAATAATTGTTTGTATAATTCCATATAAATTATAAATGTTATTATACTTTTATCGACAACGAGCCTTTGTTTACATTACTCAGTGTGCAAACGACTGTGTGGGGAAACTACCTGGCAATACCGCCGGTACTACCAACTGACCAACCAACTAAAAAGTGACCACCTGGGAACAACGTCAACTGTCTACATCGGTCACTTTGGTCGTTTCCATTGACTGACCGCTGTTCTCATGTTGAACTGTATTATCAATATGACTATGTATCGCAAGTAACAGCAAAATCAATATTAAAAATGAAAAAAAAGCTATGAAATGAAATAGACTGAATATGGTCGTACTTAATAATTCAAGAAAACTCATTGCCCCGAAACGGAAGCCAGGCAACGCGAAAGCTGGGCATAACATTTGCCGTACGATATTGCGCATACGACTTGCGTTAGCGCATTTGTTGAGTACTACTTACGTCGTGGGCGGTAAGTTAAAATAATCTGGAAGGATTTTCAGTTCGTATTTTAAGTCATTTAATGAAATAAGTGCATTGTTCTACAACACTGATCATTTACTATATATTGTCAACAATTAAAAGAAAAAAATATAATAACGATTTAAGTCATATATTATAACACGAATATTTGAATCCACAATCATAACGTGGTGTATAATGATGTCGGGGTTTAATACGACCTTCAGTGCGCACGGACTAAGATGAATATGTGAGTGGAGGTTAAGTTCCCATATTCCTCAAAGCAAAGATCGACATATCAATAGAAAACAAGTAAGTAGCATAGGTAAACATATAATCTAAGTACTGCATTTAATGTTCAGGCAAACTTGATGTAAACGTCTTTCGTGAAAGCACGGACTCTAGATCTAAACAGTATAAACAAAAGCATAATCGCTAAGACCGTAGCATCAGTTCGGTGCGTTAGGAACGCGCGCTACTTTATCCTGCCTTCATTCCTTAATTACTTTCGTTTTTAAACCATTTTTTTTCTATCGTATACAGAATTGTATTCTCCTAAGCAAGATGGAGTTTTTATAACTGAACTCCAAATATAAACGCTACAAATCGGTATAAAGTACGAACATGTCAACCGTAAATCTAGATTCTAAAACTCCAAAACGGTATGATATTTGCAAAAGTTAAAGTTATAACTCGCCGGGCTGCCGAAATCAGAAGAAAAACTTAATATATATTTATATATCTGAAAACTACGCCACGTAGGCTTTCTAATGATATATAATTTGTCAAAATCGATCGAGAAATGAAACTATAATTGAAAAAAAGACGTGAGTGGGTACATCAATATGTATAACCTCGGCGCTTCGATGTACGCTAATTATAAAAGATCGATAGTTACGACACGGTTTAACGCGCGGTGGTAAAACATACAATGTTTATTTCTTGTGTTTAACTCGCTATAAATCCAGTCATAACAACGGGAATATACTAAAAGTTATACTTTTTGAAAGAGGAATTAATAAGCAACAAGATAACGTATAAACCAATAAAATCGGATGATTAGTTTTTGCATTAGATTGAATTTACTAAAGTAAGGGTCAAATACTCGATTCATCTCCTATCAATATACACTCCGTGGTGAAAGCATGACTTTTGTCAAGTCAAGTCAAGTTAATTTTATTTAAAGTCGGCAAGAGTACATAACATATAACATAAGCTATAATTAGCTTTTAAACCGACATTATTAACAAATGTATAATAATTACATATTAAAAGCAGCTGTTAAGAGAGACAGTAAAGTAATTTAAACATGGTTAAGACAAGCATTAATACTAAAGTGCATTATGGCATACATGGCATAAATGGCAAAGCATTTGTCAAAGAAAGGGAAGTAACTACACATAAAACACAAAAACTGAGAGATTTATGCTAATAAAGACCATACGCCTACAAATAAATTAAAACAATCTAAATAAATAAATAAATACGAGTATGCATGGCAATTATAACATATTAAAAGCAGCTGTTAAACGAGACAGTAAAGTAATGTTAACATAGTTAAGACAAGCATTACTACTAAAGGGCAATATGGCATAAATTGCAAAGCATTTGTCAAGCAAAAGGAAGTGACAAGAAATAAAACATACAACTGAGAGATTTATGCTAATCTAGGCCATAGGCCAACAGATAAATTAAATCAATTAAAAAATATAATAAGCATGNACCAACGGCTATCGCCTGAAATTTGTCAGGATTTGCTTTCATACAATTGAAAGAAAACCAGTCAATAAGAATTTTACTTTCACTTTGTAGAGTACTTATCAATAAATCAAAATCTGGTGTAATAAAAGACAGTGTATTGTCGTCTGCATAGTTGTACAGAGTGCCATGTTCAATAAAATAACAAATATTATTGATATAAACATTAAACAAAATGGGGCCGAGTATCGAGCCCTGTGGGACACCTTTTTTGATATTTGCCCAGTTACTTACATGGCCACATACTTTAATTTGTTGCTTACGGTCTGACAGATAAGAGAAAAGAGTATCAGTGGCCTTCTCAGAGAGTCCATAGGATGCCAGCTTACACAGCAGAATGGTGTGCGGAAGACAGTCGAAGGCCTTGGACAGGTCCATTAGGATGGCGGCTACATACTGGTTAGAGTCCAAGGCCTTCTTCCAATCCTCCAGTAGCCTGAGAATGGTAGTCTGGCATCCATGTCCTCTCCGGAAGGCACACAAAAATTTATCAAAAATATTGTCAAAATAAGAAGCAAGTTGTTCTTCAAGTACTTTCTCATACATTTTTGAAGTGACAGGCAAAATACTAACAGGTCTATAATTAGATTTCAACCTAGAGTCATTTTTCTTATACACGGGGGTGACTTGAGCTTCATTTAACCTATCAGGAAAAATACCAGTAGAAATGGTAGAATTTATCAATTGAGTTAAAAATGGAGTCAGAGACATCATGCCAATTTTCAACAATTTAACAGAGATTTTATCCACACCGGTTGCCTTTTTACATTAAATTTACTTATAATTTGAGACACTTTTATATTAGTCGTTGGAGCAAAATTAAAATAATTTTTACTAAATATTTTGCCTAAGATTTTTTCTATACTGGGATGATTTTTCATCAAAATGGTTATCCTTGCCAATATCATCAGCTACATTTACATAAAAACTGTTAAAAATTTCAGCTACATTAGAATTGTCAGATACAATTTCATCATTTTCAGTTAAAATAATTTTTGATTGCGAGCCGGTGCATTTTTTAGATAGAAATGGTTTAATAGATTTCCAAAAATCTGTGGATTTACACCCTCCAATGCAGCGCTCCTGAAAATATGTATTTACAGATAATCGTTTCAGTTTGTTAACATAGTTTCTGGCCTTCCTATAAGCTGCCCATGTTTTAGAACATTTGTTTTTAAAATACTTAGTGTAATTCATTTTCTTAGCATATATTGCTTTGCGTAGATTTCTGTTCATATATGGGACACTATTCTTTTTAACATAAATCTGTTTCGGTGGTGCATGTTTATTAATAACTTCTACAACATCAGATTCAAAAGAGCTATATACATTATTAACTTCATTTTTATCATGAAATTTGCTATAAGGTATATTCAAATTTAACAGATTTTGGTTATATGCTTCAGGATCAAAGTTTCTAAAACTTCTGATATACACTTTTTGTTTCTCTATTGTTGGAGTTTTACAGTTAATAATAGAAGAAATCATGTTGTGACAATCACTGATACCAGTGGGAAAGTTCAGTGTTTTCATAAACAATTTGCTAGAGTTTGTGAGGATTACATCCAATAGTGAAGACTTACAATTTTTAACAAAGCAAGTATCTTTTTTAACAATATGTAAAGGTCGCCAATAATTGTAAAATAGTCAAACAGAGTTATGCACTTGTCTAAAGTTTTTGTAAAATAATCACAGAAAATGTCATCTTTCATACTTGGTGGCCGGTAGATACTAATAAAACAGAATGTTTTCTTATCCAAATTTACCTCGATTACAATGTTCTCAAGATTATCACATTCCAGATCTTTCCGCCGACTTGAAGCAATGTCAGATCTAATGTATGCCGCTATACCCCCGCCATGAATGTTCCGGTCTTTCCATTCAAGTTTGTAGCCCGGCACCTCAAATATTGTGTTTTGAAAGGATGAGTCCAATTTAGTCCCTGCAATAAATAAAAGGTCAACAATTTTATCATTCAGTATTTCAGCAATTTCCATGAATTTATTTTTTAAGCTGTTGATATTGATATGGCTGATTATGAATTTATTAGGATGTAGTTTGCGTGCAGCTCTCAGCTCTTCAAAAGGCGAGATAATAGTAGAAGCACCGCTAGAGTCACTTTCATCCAGATGGCTAATATCCCCATCATTAAAGAATGAGTATGTAAATTGAAAGTTGCTGCATATTTTACAAAACCATGCATTATCACTGTTAGCTAATTTCTCATAGTCCGCCGGCGAGATATTTGCAAATTTTGGACATATGTGCCACCATAGTGTGGGTTGAAATAATTAAACCGATATAAACTTGTGTTAATCTTGTTCAACATGTGTTGTAAATAGTTTTAAGTCATTATACATGGATGAACACGTTATATAATAATGATATTTGACGTTTTAATAGAGTTCGCAGTCATGAATGTGACCACTGTACGAAATACGACGGTGTTTATTACCGTACCATCTTCCTGACAGTATGGTTCGTACGAGAAGTCGAGATCGCACACACTGTGACATCGTAAGTAAGTTATCAATGGCAAATGATACGGATTTCGCAAAGGACAACTAAAGGATATTCTATCAATGTAACTCGTCGTCAACAGCCATCTTATTTCTGGATCATTGATCCACTCGAACTGACATATTGCTCGAGAATTTTGTGTCACTCTGCACGTGTTTTTCGTTCGGCTTAATTTCGGATTTCATATGCGGTGATTGGACATACTAGCTACAACCGTCTTGCTCAAGGTAATTTTTTGCTTTCCTAATTATCAAGTTGACGCCAAGACATGTCAATGATTTTTTGTGTGTAAAATTCAAAATTGACTGCCTAAAATTCCCAATTGAAGGTTTCCAAAAAAAAATTATATATAAAAATTAATTGTATGCTATTTTCTGGTACATTTGTGCCCCTTATAACTTAAATCATCAATCAAATACTATTTCAATAATAAACCATAAGAAAATTGTCTGTGTTTACATATTTACTAAATATTTACCCTGTGAAATTAAGTGAAGGTCAATGATCTGCATAATCTAGAAAAAGTTTCTCATTGGAATCCTGCCCTTTGCTTTACTTCGTAATAAATGGGTCTTTAGTGGGGAAGTTTTTTAAGTCACATATTGAAATGTCCTTTTTCTTAGACACACTGGAGTGTGTATTTAACGATGGAAGCGATTTATTTTCAAAATAAAACACGGCCCGTGTTACTGGTAACTCTTTCTCTTTTACCCCAAGGCTTTATGAGCATTTTTTAGGGATTCGGGACTGCAATTTTTTGTATTAAACCAGACGACAAATAAACGATTTTTTTATGTTTTCAAACAGCTAAAATTTTGATATTTTGTTTATTTGTGAATGTATAAAAATGTCAACAATCACAGAATGAATATTTTCAACTTTTATTGGAACAATAACCATGGTAACTTTGTATTGGTAACTGTCAACAAATTAAAGATTCTATAAACAATGCAAACATGTTGATTGAAATTTAATTGCTTCGCGAGTCATGCATTTTAAGTGAGTAACAATATCCCTTCGGGTACCTGTCAGTGCTCCGAAATCAAAAGAGCGTTAATTTCGTTACAAATACTGCTGTCACCTGTACACCGAGTTTTGAAACTCATTTGTTTTTAAGTGCTGGTAATTTATAATGCCATAATATTCGATTACATTATCATTTTAACCTCATTTTAAGCAATTTCTTTATGTTGTGTGGGATTTTTCTTGTTGAAATCGCATTTCCACGGCAAAACACTAAGCAGTTGTGAGCGCTCGATCTATTTTAATAATATCTGGACACGAGCAGTATTTGATGACAGCGAAAATGATGCATTAAATTGAGCACGAATCCAGTGAGAAGGCACGAAATGATGAGAACGAGGCATAAATAAAATGCAATACCGACTGCGCTTGTTTTTTCAAAACCCCTGCGCGTTAAATTCGAACCACTATTACATATTCCTCACATTTGAACAGTGTAACATTTTCATTACCTGCCGCTCACAACATTGTTTAATCTAATCATATGACATAGTCTGCTGCAGACCCGCTACATCACGATGTCCAATTTAAAGCAAATCAGCCGTGGATCCCATTTTTTTTTTCATCGACTTATTTCCCCATTAAGAGACACTCACCATTAAAACCAGTTTGACCCAGTATTTCGCGCCTTCACTGCGTCTAGTATTTAAAGTGTGACAAACAATACACCAGAACGCTCAATACCATACAGTTGGCGTCATTGGCGTAAAGCGTACTTGCCACCATAAAAAGGCCTATCACTGCTGCCTAGCACCCGAGTAACACGCAGTCCTCGAGGAATATACATCTACAAAATATATAATCAATAATGAACATTGTAAATGGTATTTGCTTAACAGAAACAGCATACTCGTTCCGTTTTGTGTTAAGGAAAAATCAAATGCATAATTATCGTACGCGATGTGGATGACGAGGAGCTGGATGTTAAAACAGACTATGATAGCGCTGGTTAAAAGAAGAATATCATTTGTTTGTCTGTAATGAAAGAATTAATAAAACGAGTCTATATCTCTATGATTTATCACTCACCTGTGCTGACGATAATAATTATTATTATTGTTGGTTTGTAACCAAAGCAGTATACTCGCACGGTAGCATACTTAGGGTGTCACCGTGTTGCAAACAAAATGGCCGCATGCTTTCAGATGTTATGTGCCACTCTTTAATGGATTACGGGCTACATAAATTTTATCTTATGGTTCCGATAATTCCGATGAACCCAGATAAAACGGCCTGCGCATTTATTAGGGCATGAGTGCAGTAAGGACATATACAGTATTTAGTTGTTTCACCATGCAGCCCTATGCTTTGAACCTTAGTTATTATAATATTGAAAACACTTGTTTGCATTTTAAAATGTTTATTCGCAAAAAAAAAATATACCAATTTCCCAATTTGAGTCAAAACAACTTGATTTTTCTCAATTGAAAGAGCCCAGGCTCCATTCCCAAAATGGTGAAAAAAATCTCAGTTGCTTGTTTTCCAATCAAAGATGGGATAATTTGAAAAAAATATTCTTGCTTATATTTTTAATTTATGTCATTTGTCACATGGGTTAAAACCTAGTTCCTTAATAAATATGTTAAGTCATTTATGCCTAGCGTCTGGAAAAAAGGCCTTGGCAAACAGCGTAGACCCAGATGAGATGCAGCATGATGCGGCGTCTCATCAGGGTCTGCGCTGTTTGCTTAATTTAAAGGAATTTCTGTAAAAAATATTCTAAATATAAAAAATATATACTAGACATCCTTAATTTTGGAAATAAATTGATCCAATTAAGAAGGATGGGAGAATGCACTAGGCATAAATGGGTTAATATTGTTGCGTAGGTCAAACAGCTTGGCTATTCTAATATGCTATGAGCAGACATGGACTTTTGGGTGTCTTCCCCAGTCAAACATCTGTCTTTTTTCTGGTTAAGAATTTCTCAATGAATGCACTTTCATGATGTCACTAATCAGTTTTACGTGTCAATTGAAATCTCCATTGTAAATGTTTCTGGTCAGTGCACTTTGACATGGGATTGGGATGGGATTAAACTGCATTGATCCGGCTTTAATGGTTTAAAGTGTCAAACTGACCCAGGCCATACATATACTTATCTTGTGTAAATATTTTAGGTCAGTTTATTATTTTGTGCAAAGTTCCTGCCAAAATTCTGCCCCATTCGAATCACAAAAGGGATATGTGTGTCGTGTTCAGAGAAAAACTGGGCATAATGCTTGTGCGTAAAGTGTCATCCCAGATTAGCCTGTGCAGTCCGCACAGGCTTATCAGGGACGACAATTTCCGCTTTTATGGAATTTTTCCTTTAAAATGATGTTTCTTCTTAGCGAAAATCCAATTTAGGCGGAAAGTGTCGTCCCGGATTAACCTGTGCGGACTGCACAGGCTAATCTGGGATGACACTTTACGCACAAGCATTTTGCCCAGTTTTGTAAGAACACGCCACATATTTGCCCCAAATGACTGCCTTTAATTCCCAATCAATGGTTTCCAAAAATAAAGATAAATAAATATATTTTGTTAATAGATTGCAACATAATGTTCATTTTGCTTTTAAGCTCTATAAGTTGATACTTATTAAATATAATATTGAAAAGGTTTTTATTCTCAATTTAAAAGTATTTTTTAGCAAAAAATCACAACACTAATTTCCGCATTTAAGTAAAAAAACTACATGATTTTTCCCAATTCAATGTACCCCAGGCCCCATTCTCAAAATGATGAAAAAAAGTTGCTGTCCAGTTTGCGCAGTGGTTGTTACATTTTTCTCACATTGGTTCAATCCCCATTCCTGGCTCATGTGCATTTTGTTGTTTGTCACCATTCGGGACAGGTTTGGTCTTCCCCTGGGGGTACTCCAGCTTCTCTCCACAACACAAGACCTCACCAAAACTTAGTGTCATTCAGTAGAAAATAAAATAGCTGGAAATTGCAGCTAAAATTCCAAATTTGTCCCAACTTTCGTGAGTCTATTAAGTAAATTTGTTAGGTTTGCTGGGACACACTCACACAATTAATGTAGCCATAGGCGTGGAAGGACCTCATAAACTTCCAATTACACACATTTATAAGTGGGTCAAGAATTGGCACAATAGTGAACACCTAGATTTATGCCATAAACATACCTGTATTACTGGTGTTCATTTAATTTTATATCAGGGAATAATGAAACAGATTAAAAATGAAACAGATTCATTGTAAAAAAAAGTAACCTGCTGTCCAACTTTCCAAAGTATTTGATTATTTATAATCTTGAAAAAATATATACATTTCTAATTGTGTTCACCTCAACAGCAACAATAAGTCATATGATGACATTTTGAAAGACGTTGTTCAGAGATTTCACTAGACCCAGATGTTTGCATTTTGAAGCAAACAAATTCAAATTTATTTGTTTTTGACCAGAGAAAATAGTTTTCCTTGTGTAAATTTGACCAAATAAAATCCTGACCAAAGAGTCAATATCTAAATAATCTATTGTAGTGACCCAGTAATGCTTCTAATTGACATCACCCGTTTGTATTTAAAGCCGGCCGAGTTGATATTTCTCACAACAATTTGGTTATCTCAACTGACCAGAATTGATCAGTATTCGTCAGATACATTCTAAAGCTTAACTCTTTCATACTGATTTTCGCAAAAATTGCGCCAAAAATGCCAAAAGCATAAAAAATACGAAACCTAATCATGTACATAACGGAATCCTCAAGACTATTATTAACCTGTGAAGTATGAACGCTTTGCAGGCTTCCTGAAAAGGCCAAAAAAGGGCCTGTCAACCGGACAAGTCACAGGCTGAACGAAAAGTTAGCCTGTCCGGACAAAAATTCACCTGACTGAACAGTGCGAGTTTATAACTGACGAATTAAGTAAAGTTTAACTCATATTTATGCAGATGGTAATATGTTGGACCAATGAAATTGACGTTTTCGGAAAAAAAAACAAAGGGAGAGCACTCTTAAGAACTTGTGACGCGTTAGTGTTTAATTGACGAAAAGGCTTGAAATTCACGAAAAGAGTGATTCTAATGGGGGTGTTTTCGTTCTTTTGGTAAGTATAAGACTTTTCGGTATTTAGTCATATTTTGTTTTGGCCTGTCACAAGGACCGGCGATATAAGAAACCTCGCTAGGACTGTAAAAAATTTTGCCGGACAAGACCGGCGGTCCGGCCTTTTCAGGAAGCCTGGCTTTGGGTCACGTGAGCGCCATTTTCACGTGATTTCCACTTCCACGCTTTTCAAAACAAAGAAGAACTACTAAATAACACGGTTTCTCCATGGCAAATGGCGTTGTAAACAATGATGCAATGGTCACGTGGTTTTACATGTGACCCGCGCGTGTTTAAATTTAGATCATTTCTGTCCATGGACAGAAATTGAAAAGCCCTATCTTTGTACTGAATTTGGGCATTTCTTGATCGATTTTGACCAATTGTTTTGCACATCTGACATAAATACCATCTCCTTTTGACTCATTATCACTTTTTTACGACACATACAGAAATTGGGAAAATATACCAACATCAACTTGGCCGGGTTTAAAGCACCATGCTGATTGAAGGGACCCCTGGACATCATTTATCTGATCTCAATTTCATTCATGTAACTGAAATCAATCTTTAAATGGGAAAGATCAAAAACAGCTCTATTTAAAATATTCCTTTTAAGCATACTACATGTATTAGTACAATATTTGTTTTACTCCTTAGATCCTTTAAGTGGATAAGATGATTAACCCAGTTTAGTGGAAATAACAAACCTCAAATTAATAATATTCTATGGTCCAATTACAATGTTTAATGTTTGAAATCTATATACAAAACAATTAATAGGGATAATAGCCAAAAAAATGAAATTGCCCTCCCCAGTGAATTCATTTACGTCAAATTGACTCTATCAAAACATTGTTGGGTTATATCAATAGGATATTTCTGAATATTTGTGATGGGGTTATAGAGTTCATTGATATTGTCTACATTCAGGATTGTCCACGCATGCACACTGACTGGTTGGCAAAGGCACTGCAGTTACAGTTATGTGAAACATAATTATGCATACAGACATGTGTTTTGTCAATAAATCAATGAGAAATCTTAAATAATCATTAAAACACCTACATACTAATTCAAAGGTATCGTATTTAGTACCAATGTTGTATGCTAATATATTAAATTGCATCTTTATAAAAATACAATCTGTATACATTTTGAAGCAGATTTAAATTACACGTACCTGCTAAATATGTTTATTTGTTAAGAAGTAAATTTTATAATTATTTTATACTTTATTATTATGATTATACGGGATAATATCTATACAGTATATAGTTTCTGATCATATATTTTGAAAAAAAAAAGACTTAATTTTGATGCCCCCGGTAGGGTGGCATATTGCAGTTGAACTGTCTTTCAGTCTGTCCGTCTGTCTGTCTGTCTGTCCGAAAACTTTAACCTTGGTCATAACTTTTGCAATATTCAACATAGCAACTTGATACTTGGCATGCATGTGTATCTCATGGAGCTGCACNTGCGTTGTATTAGTCCCCCCATAATAAAACAATCAATGATAAGCACGGGTATCTTATAGATAGATAGATTTATTTCGGACAAAGCATACATACACACAATGCATTAAAACAACATGTACATAAAACAATATGAAGTAAAAAACAATCATAATTGAAAAGTACATGCATTGAATGCACTATGGCATGCAAACTAACGCCAAGGATTACACAAAAAAGAGCAATATCCCTTATTTCCATTGTGGTCCTTATTGAATGGCATGAAAATAACTTTTCATTGACACATTAAAGATATTACTAGAGAATAAACACATAAGTTTAATTAGAGTCGCTGCACAGCTCCCCTCTCCTTCATCCCCTCCCAAAGGAAAATGTTCATTGTCATTCTATTTGTGAAGCGTCTATGTGTGCACATCATACATCTATCTATCAATGTTAACCCTTTCAGTGCGGGAACCGAATTGTGAAGGCCTTTGCAAACAGTGTGGATCCAGATGAGACGCCACAGAACGTGGCGTCTCATCAGGATCCAAACTGTTTGCTATTCTGATGGAATTCTTTGAAAAAAAATCGAAGAAAATGCTAATTTTAGAAAATTAGCAGACGACATTTAAGCAGACGACAAATTTCCCAGCATGCAAAGGGTTAAAATATTTAATGGATCAGTGTAATCCAAACCTTATTATCTCATCAAGTGCACAATTATATATTTATTGCCATAAATATACTTTTACTCACTTTAAACGATACTTAAATGGTTTTCTTAACGATTAACATAATTTCATCAAGTCACCGTCCTAATAGTGGGACAGTGACCCATGTGACCCCATGATTACTGCACTAATTGGTACGATACAATGATGGTTAAGTAGTTGCCACTTGTCATCTCAAATTAGGACCCAACTATTCACAATCTTGTCACAATGTTGTATGGTGTTCAAACTGGACTATGATCTTATAATTTATTAGACAATGATCTTATAATTTATTAGACAATATTTGAATGGAATACGTCAAGTGGCAGTCTCATTGAAAAAAGTTAGTGTCTTATTAGCGACTCTTCATTTTTTATGCATAAGTCAATGTTGTTTATCAAAAAGTAAATTTAATTATTATTTATATAAAAGGAACGTTAAATAAACGCTAAATACATGATTGTATATGCAGACAATTGTGGACACTAAACTCTATATCACAGAACTGCACATCACAAGACTTGTTGTGGAATAAACAATTTTTTATTTTTTTTAATTGTTAAAATTAGGAATGTCAAACTAGTCTATTTTTGAAAGCAGATGGATAGAACCAGCTGTATATTAAATTATTTAAAATGTTTTGTTGAATCAACTGTTAACACATAACCTATTTGTGGTGGATCTTTCTTGTCAAGGGAAGTTATATGATGAATAAATGAAGCCGTTTTGCGTAATTTTTCTTTTTCTAAGTAATCTCTTACTGAGAATACAACTATTTTAAGTATACATTTCTGCTTATTTGATCATGATCAGAATGAATATCCTTTTCAAAAGTTGAATTGTTCATAAATAAGCTGTGTCTTGCGAAAATGGGTCATATGCTATATGCAGCCAGCGTAGCTCCAAACCAGACTACACGTCCGCACAGTCTCATCTGATCTGGAGCTACCCTTTCCGCTAAGGAGACCACAAAAACTTGCATGACTTTATAGGGGAAATCGTAGCTCCTAACTAGACTGCGCAATTGTGGGTCAAATTATTTGTTTTCAGTGAATAATTATCATGAGTTTAAAATCCAATGCATTTAATTTTGATTGTCAAATGTTGATCACATAGGAAGAAATCTGAAGCTTATTTAAAATAGTAATTTCATTGTGTGAACTTTTTTAATGCAGGTAATATTTATATTAAGAATACTGCAAATTCCTAACACACATATGAACAAAACCTTTTAAATCTTGCAATTCCAATATTGAACATAATTTGTATATTTACATGTATATAATATAGTGTTATTAATTGTATTTCAGTTATCGCTCATCTCTAGATTTGTAGAGACATTTTGGAAGGCAGGATGTCTGCTTTGAGCAAAACGGATCCCACATCGTTCTCGAACCCTACAGAGTGTTTGGTGGAACACATACATTTGGACCTTAAAATAAACTTTGATAAGCACACTCTGTCTGGATCTACGGTCCTTTCTATAAAAAAGATCAACCCCGAAACTGACCTTGTAAGTATGAAGTCTTTTAGTATTACAATGTTTAAAAAGAATGTTTTTATCACGGTAGGACCCAAAAATGAACTGGAAGCTAATTTATGGCAGGAAATGAATTTGTTACCTGTCACTAGGTCTGGTAAACAGCTGTTCATTTCGAACTGATTGTAAATTTAAACGTCTAAAGAAACTGGTTATTGTTATTGGCCTTTCCAACTTTGTCTTGCCTAGATAAGCGGAAATAAAAAATAAAAAATATGTTGATTAAAATTATTTCATGTTAAGGAAATGAGCAGTTGCAGGGCTCGACATTCACGGTAGTCCGACTGTCGGGAACAACCAAATTGTTAGTCCGGACAAGTAAATAAAGAATTTGCTAGTCCGACGGACAAGTGGTCGTTATAATTTAAATACTTAAAAAAATGCCTTTAAATCCGTTAATGCACACTATAATCCAGCGTTGAATCGCATAAATCTCCAAGGATACGCATCGTATTGACGATTTTGACAGACACGCTCCATTATCCGCAAAGAGTCGCTTTCGCACATTTTAATCCTTTTGTTGAAACATCGCAGTCTACACAATAGGGCAGTAGAACTGCTAAGCGTGTTTTCACAACACCAAACACTTAATCCAGTTTCGTCCGAATTTTCTGTTTCATCAGTATACAGTACAATAACTGTTTTAATAATGACTTATGAAATTGACCGTAACGATAAAAATACAGTATGTTTGATTTGCAATTAATTTTGAGGAAATGTCAATTGCAAATCATTCGCGATATCATTCTGTAAAATTTTACCACAAAACATTTAACGGAAATTTAATACTCACACGCTTTCCATGCGTTTGACATGTAGGGAATAATTTGCGCGCGCTTTTCTCGAGAGAAAGGATTAAAACACACTGTACATTTGCAGTTTATTTGAAGAATGTGATAACTTCAAGTAAAAATTAAATTGGGAAGGGTGTTTCGGATTACAAATTTAATTATGCGCATTTGAGAATTCAACAAAACACAGAATACGGACCAATTGCTAGAACGCTCATACTTCGGTGCAATGCGTTTTTTCTGGCCACCGTGAAATCGGATGATTGAAAACGGAAGCGTAAGTGGCAAATGCGCGGTTATTTTCCGGCACTTTTTTTTGCGATATCGTTTTTTTTTTATACAAGACGAACAAAAGTAGGGTCGATTAATGTCTTTATGATTTAAGCATTTGGCATTATTTCATTATTTGCAAAATACTCAGCAGAATAAGATATAATGGTCAGGACAAGTTGCTTTTTGGTCAGGACAAGTGAAATTTTGGTCTACTTGACCGACCGGACAGGTGGCTTTCAAAAGTTAATGTCGAGCCCTGAGTTGTTTATCAATAAGAATACATTACCATGGATCATTATGAATTCATAGTTTGTTTTATTTTAGTACTGGCTATTATCAGGTTAGGTAATGTCATTGGTTATATTGTTTGCCGCAAATTATTTATGAACTCTACCAGGCTTCACAAATCAATCCCGATTGTCGCCATGTCGACAAATTTCTGAAAATGGAGATTTTTCAAAGTCCACATTTTTTCTGTGCACTATTTCACCCCAGGAAACCCGATACCTTGTGAGCAGCGTAATACCATTGGAGCAGCATTGTGTATTTCTGCATGAACATACAATAGCAGGGCCCTCAATCCATTTTAGGGGAAGCGGGTCGCTACCCATAGCAGGGGGAATTTTCGCGGCCTTCCCTTTTGGGGGGATTTTTTACTTACTCTCTAATTAAAACATTTGTACATGTTTACACTATATTCATTGCTTTTCATAATTTAGTGTGTTTGACAAGATTAAATTAAAATAGAATTGAGATATAATAATCATGAGACACATCTATCTATAAAAAAATTTTTTTTTTTTTTTTAGGGGGAATTTTTCCCCCCAAAAGGGGAAAAAAGTATACTTTTCAGGTGGGGGACTGCCGCCGAAATTCGGCGGCAGATTTGATAGATTGAGGGCCCTG
>VMBQ01011565.1:0-22059 GCA_007657795.1 Dreissena rostriformis | reverse complement strand
ATATGACCCCCGTTGTTAGGCCTGTTTTGAGTTTAGGGATATATTTTGCAAATATATGTTTGAAGAAAACGATAAAATGTTACACAAAATATATTACACATATGGACCTTGTGGTTTCGGAAGAGAAGATTATTTGAGTTATTTTGCTGCATAGTTTTATATAAACCTTGTGACCCACGTGGCGTGGTCAGTTTTTGCCCCAGGAGCAGCGGAAGCATTTGATATTTTTTTGTAGTTAACTACTTTACGAGGTTACACACCATACATAATACTTCGGTACCTTGAGGTTTAAGAGAAGCTGTTCTGTTCATAGTGTCATGACGTTATTGAAATTCTGTTATTGTTATAATTTGCGCATTAGTGCATTTACGCATGTATGGGTTACCTACGTAGCAGCACAACGATAGAACGCACTATTTAACCCTTTATGCCTAGTGGACTTTCCCATCCTTCTTAATTGGATCAATTAATTTCCAAAATTAGGGATGTCTAGTATATTTATTTCTATATTTAGAATATTTTTTTACAGAAATTCCTTTAAGCAAACAGCGCAGACCCTGATGAGATGCCGCAATATATTTTATTCAGACACGTAACATGTCATTATGATTCGGTAACGTTTTTTTAAACAAACATGTCACATAGGATGCACCATATGTCGCACAAAGAGTTACACAATTTTCAAACTAGCTATTTCAACTAACTATATACCTTTAGGAAATGACGGTGGTGAATATTTGAAATGTTCTTTCTTTATGTCGTTACAAAGACGCTGTGACTCGTTCCCGCAACCTATTTACTCGTCCCCATGATCAAGTAACTCGTGGGAACGACTATTATAAGCCGTTGGAACGAGATAACGAGAAAGAATAAAGTCGTGGGAATTAGTTACTAAGTCATGGTAACGACATAGTTAACTCGTGAGAACAACTAAGTAGCTCGCGGGAATTAGATAACTGACGTTTTATAAATACATAGCAAGAAGTGGGAAAGAGGTAGTTTGGTGTAAACAGGACATATTTGCGCGTATAGGCTTTTCAAAGGCGTTTATTCTGATTGGTTGATTATATCGTTACCATGTGTTAGTCAGTTCGTTTCCATGTCGCTACCGCGACTTAGTAACTCGTCAAACGACTTTTTAAGACTTTTCCACTGGTGAGTTATCTCGTTCCCACGACTTATTTAAACATGGGAACGAGAAACTTAGTCGTGGTAACGGCATAGCTTAATGAATACATGTGCATGTCACATGAGTGCCACCGAAGGAAATAACCCCGCCTGCTGCATTTCATAATTTAAGTTCAGAAACAAACAAACGCTGTTTTTACACTTTGGTTAACCAGCATTGAGTGATATCCCTTGTACTGCATTTAAATATTCTCAATAGAAAATATGATTAATATGTCACTCATTAAAGAGAGTATGCACGATTTTGTCAAATATTTATGAATTTATATAAAATGTGTAAAAAACTAATTATACGTATATTTCAGTATAAATTTAAATATAAGTTAAGAACAACATGTGTCGAAAATGCGAAATAAGCCAGATACTTAATTCTTAAATCGAAAATGTATGTACAGTCGAATTCGCCGGTATGTATATCATGCGTGTACGATTTGAATCTAAATTTAGTTTTAAGGCAGATTCGTTCATACGACACAAAGACACAATTTTGTTTCCGAACGATACCTATTCATACGACACACGAACACTAACTCCGATCCTAACAAAAAGACGAACGCTTCGGTTATTGTAGGAACATATGTACGAAATATCTTCGTCACAATCGGCTCGGGGCGCTTATTTGTCTTTGCTGCATTTTATGAAATTCGTCTTCAATGTATAATTTTTCTTGCCTATTTTGTGTTATTGTAACATATTTTTATCAATATATTACAATTTAACACATACAAAAATCGTGCATACTCTATTTAAATACCTCGAATCATACTAGCCAAATAAATATTTCGAAACAGATAGGAGGAATAAATGTTGGCTTATGTGAGCACACATAATGTTTCTTTTATAGCAATACCGATTTGATGACATACCTGTTCAGTATCGGGACACATACACAGAGCAAGCAGGTTACTATGACTCCGATAACCATTCCAACAAACAGCAGTCCAATAGCCAAACCAAGAGAGACGCCATCTTGGCGTAAATTGTCACATGACGTCCTCGACAGCTGAATACTGCTTTTGTTAGTTACAGGGGTGGTCAGCATGCTTGTAGTTTTTGGAGAATTGTTTGTGTCACCAACTGTTGTTGCTATATCAAATAGTATTCAAGAAAGCATTTATCAATGGCGGCATTGTGTTCGTATAACCAAACTTATTAAAATAAAAGACATCATTATAAATTATAGCAATTCTATTTGTGATGCTCAATATTACCTGTAGAGGTTTCGGCAGTATTTGAATTGGAAGTAGTTGTTAGACTTGTCGTAGGCTTTTCCGTTGTTTCAGTTGACTAACAAGTAAAAATGTCATTGTTAGTCGTTATATGTCTAACGTGTGTAGATCATTTACACGATTTTTCTAAGGTAACATTCTTATTTAAAACTGCCTATTAGGAGTATAATACATACACCAAAATAATAGGCAAGCTTATTAGAATATACTAAAAGATTGACATATGTGTCGTGTTCTGAGAAAACTGAGCATAATGCATGTGCGTAAAGTGTCGTCCCTGATTAGCCTGTGCAGTCCGCACACCTAATCCGTGACGACACTTTCCGCATAAACTGGATTTTTGCTTAGAAGAGACATCATGTAAACGAAAAACTCCATAAAAGCGGAAATTGTCGTGCCTGATTAGCCTGTGCGGACAGTTTTCTCAGAACGCGACACATATGGGAAAGAAGATGGCGGGAATGTTGGGGTAAGTTATCGATTTTAAAGACAAACATGTTATACCTGTGTGCAGCATGTCGAAATAACAGAGCTGTATTCTGAAATTAGAATAAATAAATTATATAATGTGTTCTTACTTGAACTCAAAAGCTAATATTAACAGTATTTGCTCATACGTTAGGTAAATAACACAATAAACAACTTGTATTTAAATATATGTTAACAAAGAAACTGTGGCATGAATTGGACTTGTATGTTTACATACGATTAATTTACATGTGATTGATTTTGGAATAAAATTAAACAATTATAAATTGAACTTATCAATAATATTTAATGCCCAAGCATTTGATAAGTCGTTAAAATAAAAACTAACGGTTTGTTATTTTAAAGTTGCATAGACGACAACTATTACTGATGTGTTTAAACATCACATATTACTTATGAAACAGTCATCAAAATAATTCGAAGTAAGTCCGTTCCCTTTTAGACGTCAAAACGAGCCACTCACGAGGAAATCAGAAGAGTGAGGCAACGACTAGAAATAATCAAAGCGCTGAAGGCACTGCAGTTGTTCGCTATTGCATAACCTTTGACGCAACTCATTTTTCAAATTTAAGGTATCGCTTTTTAAATCGCAAGTTTGAAATATACAAAACCCATTCAAATTGATAAAGAGTGTGTCTGAACGCATTAGGTCGAGATGTGTGTGCATTGTTTATCATCCTATTGATGTCATAGAGATAACCTAGACAACATAACAACAGCATGTCCCTTTTTAGACGTTCTGAAGGCATGGGCAATATTATGAAAATTGTATAATGAGAACAAGTTAATATAAAATAAAATCTGCAATCACCATCATATAAAATGAACATTGTTGGAATATCGATACCTTTCTCATTAAGAATATAATTTCATGATGGGGTTTCCCTTTACAAAACTTTTTTGATACCATATAACAATTCAAACTATACAATAAGATAATTGATGAAAATAAATAAAAAATAAATCGCGAGCAATACTTTTAACTCACGAATTAGGTAGTCATAAAGATCGGTATAGAACACTAATGCGCTTTTTCGGGGTAGCTGTTTTACCCAGCTTTTCACCTTAAATGACATCTCCGTAACGCGAGCAGATCCGAATGAATACATTCGAATATTTCAATGGCTGATTCGAGAAAACTTTGGCCAGATCACTTCGTCTGTGCACAGCGTAAAGGATGTAACACAAATTGTGCCAAGTTACAATTACGCGTAAACATCCATCTCGCTGAATTTCATGGTCTGTAATCGTCAGGGGAAGAAATAATGGTATATCGATAAACGTTGATAACATAGTTTTGCTTTCAAGATGAGGAAACAAAAAACTTCCGAAAGAGTATAGTGTCACGATAAGGGGGAAATCGTTTAATTATCTAACCACACATGTTTGCCGTACTCGGTCAGCCCGTCTGGAAATTGTTCCTGAACGCCCGAATAGGCTACCCTTATTTGTCAGATTGCTATTAATAACACAGTTTAAATTCAATTTTATATTGAAAAGCATTGTGCTTAAATGTGTCATTTACAATACGCAATGATATTTTTAAAGACCCGCGTCATGCGAAAATGGGTTTTATGCCATATGCGGCCCTCATAGCTATAGCCCAGCATGCGCATCTCGCAGTCTGGTCCGGAGATGCATAATGAGACCATTACACCTTGCGTGATTTTATAGCGGACAGCGTCGCCTCTGACCAGATTTCCCAATTGCGCAAGCTGGTCTTGAGCTACGCTGGCCGAAACGCCATAAGACCTATTTTCGCATGACGAGACTATGAAAGTTTGATTTGAATGTGTCGAAAGAAAACTGCATGTTAATCAAATAAAGACATACTATATATTTCGATGGAGAAGAAATAAACTCATAAAAAGCCGTGTGAAGACACACATAATCTACCGTAGTAATTTTTTTTCTACGAACACTATTGTGTGGTTTGACTATAATAACACATAGTTCATGCGGTGGATATGTGACTAACAAGTGGGAAAATACACAATAATTTTCAATTTAATTATTCAGAAACGTAAATTTTCTAACTTTATTTCAAAGTTAGCATTTACGCCGAATATTGTTATCACCCGTGCAATTTAGAAGACAGGAGAAATCGTCACGAGTCGCATATTCACCGCATCAGCTGCTGTGCTGCGCGCGCATGTGTGTATTTCATTTACTCTGCGTCTTCGCGAATGCATCTATTGGCTGACCTGCACCTGTGACCTTTAAGGAGAGCTGTGTTATGCGATTTTAACGTAACACGCAGTGGACTATTTTCATGACGCAAACATTGCATTTTGATTCACAGGTGGTTAGCGTGAGTGTATCCGTCGATGTGTTTGAGTCTAACAAAGAATGAATCACAACATAATTATAATAATAACTGTATTGGTATCAACGAGCATTGAATAAAATTCTCAAGCAAACCACATTAATTTTTTGTTAATTATTTTTCGACAGAAATTTTATTTTTATTTAATTTCTTTCCATTTCATCTTCATTCATTTTCATGTATTGACATTAACGTGTAACTGCTCACCCCCCCCCCCCCACCCCCGTCACCAATATTTTTTACGAACCTACTATGTAAGTAAATCGCTAATCCTTACTATTCTACCGAAACGAAGTCAGAAGTTTTCGATACAGCTTTATGCATTAGCGTTTTACAGGAAATGTCACGTGTCAGTTAAGTACACGGTACTATAAAACTCCCCTTTGTGTCATTACAACATATTTATCTTGATTTCGAAACAGCCGAAATATGTATGCGTGGATTGCGTTGGATATTTATGTTTTTCATGCATTCGGTAATTCAAACTAAATTTTGTTTAAACATTGGACATTATTATTAGTTAGGAACGAAAATTAATATTTGACGAATTATAATTAGCACTATCGCATGATAGTGTTTTGCATTCTCGACAGCCCATTGATGAAGTTCCTTGTAAGCACTATCGCATGATAGTGTATTGCAATCTCGACATCCCATTGGTGAATGTCATGTTCTCTGATCTATTAATAGCCTTAGATTATGAATGACCTGTGTGCAGGAATACACTACGTAGCACATAGTGGACTATTTTACCATTCACAATATAAACATACTTTGCGCTCTGCGACATGTATAGTGAACAAATGTAGTGTTTTTGTTTTACTTTTGCTATATACGATCCGTTCAAAACTATTCCCTTTAACACGATATTCATATTATGTGTCAATTTGTAAATGAATATAGTTCAAGAACTGAAACCGCGCCGCAAACTCCTTTTTGCGCGTATGCTTACAGGTAGGTTCGTTGGTGAATGCAAGTTAAGACACTTAGAATCGGAATTCGTGGTCTATTAACCTTAGTCGTTCGCAAGCGAACAACTAAAAACTGGTTTTGATGGTTAATCTAAAACAAATGCATGTATCGTGGTTGTGCAACATTAAAAATCATTACGGTTTAATTGTGATTACGTTGAATGAAGCGGGCTTAAACCTAACGTTTGAGTTTTGTTTTTGATATCTGACGAGTTTGATAACTGTTAATAGCAACATGTACAAAGAACAAAATACAAAATCTAGATGTCCCCTTTTCTTGTTTTCCTATTAGTATAGATTATAATTTTTCCACCGTCGAAATACTCTTTAAAAAATTGTTTGCTACAATATACATGCACTCACATTACCTGAACAATCCAGATCTGAGATATTTCCGTGGCGTCTTTCTTACATTTCTTTGGACTTTTATCATCTTCATCTCTGCCATTTCTCTGCCTTTCAAAAACACAAGTTATTTTTTGATAGCACATTCCAAAATGAATAAATTGCTCAGTACGAGATGAAGCAAGCTTTAACTAATACAATTTAGACAAAAAGCACAAATACCTTGTTCTTAAGAGTATTCAATGTCTGGAATATAGAACAAACATGACATTCACGAGCCATTATCGGGAGATAATTATTCAACCTCTGATAGTCTTTTGTTTAAGAAAAGTGATAAATTACGTATACTCAAGCACCTTTGCGGGGTAAGAGCTCGGATTACTCTCATGTGACGATACAGTTTTCTGTTTTGATATTTGACATCAAAGTATGACATCGAACTTAACTGTTGACGTCTGGTTATTGAGATCGACCACCCGTAGTGTATCAATTGGTTAAATGTGGGGTAAAAGTACGTGAAAATTGAAATGCACTTGAAAGTAAGTCTTGGAGATGGCCGTATTTTGATAATAATACGCGTTTCGACATTTGACCTCAAAGAATGCTTTTATGTTATATCCTATAAAGATTAACATTGTTTTAAACCTTTAATTCTTAAAGAATTTAGAGCGAGACTTATTTAACTCACATGACTACATTTAAGGTCAAGATCGTATTTAAGAGGTCTGAAGTTAAGCTATAACAGTTTGGCCAAACCAGAGAGTGTCGACTCTATAAGACAGCCATGTAATGAAGGTTCACAAAATAACTACACAAATGTTTAACCTATATTTGTTTGTTTTTCTTTAGTTATAAATTTCGCCGTTTAAAACATTAAAAAGGAATTTAAGTAAAATCCGTTGTACTTTCCCGTTTACCAACTCACACTTTTCCTTATATAGTTGGTTTAACCAGTGCCAAGTGCACATAATTACTGCCAGTAATTGAAACGTCGCTTCACGAATCAGAGGTAGGGGGAGAATGGTTACATAAAGGTTTAATGAACAATCTCAACACAAGTTTTGTAGACGAGCCGGGGATCGAACCCGTGATCCTCGGATATTTAATCAAGCGCTTAACCTATGTTAACCGATCCTACGTGCAAATGAATATCATAAAAGCAAAAGAAGTTGTTGTTGTTATAAAAGCAGAAGTAGTAGAAAAACTTACTTATTCATTTTTTCAGCAGTGATTGTTGTATATAATACCAAGGCAACTGAAATATATCATTTAATGATAAATTAATTACTTAAAGCGTAGTATATATCCATTGAGTGCTCCATTAATTGGAACACAATGAAATACTAGTAAAAGAATGTAGTTATTGTATATTTCATTTTTCATAGAGAGTTGAAGAAGGCGGATAAGATGATTGATTATTTGAACTTCAATTATGAGCAAACAAGTATGTATTGGACCTGAATGTTGAATTTAACACTGCATACATATATTTCTGTATTTATAAACATAATTAATCCGCGTTCTTTATATAATTAACGCTTAAGTACAAGCAATCGGGTAGAATATTTGTAAGACAATACAACTTTTGGAACACTTATGTTTAACAATATTTATAAACTTTATACTTACCAGCAATCACAACTTTGCCGCACATCATTTCCAATTCGTTAGTTAACTGGCAAATATGTCATAAATATGAAGATTTCCGAACCTGTCCTCGTGTCAATTTTCATTTCAAACGTATGAATATTATTTCACATCTTTCGTAAGTGCCGATATCAATGGGTCAACACAATCGAACACAAGTCAACTGTATTATGTTAACATTTCGATACAAACCTGTTTGACAAAAACACGATCATAGCTCATAAACATATTATTACACGTATGAATTCAAAACAAAACAAATCTCCGACAAGATGTGTATTGCACCAACTTATTGTTTAAAATGTTTTACATGTTTCTTAAGATCGCTTTTAGAACTCACTAATGAATCAAATAGTTTTTGAATTTCAACAATTTTCCAACAAATCACGGATGACAATTGTAACTAAATTTACCATGTTAAATACACAAAGTAATATTTCCAGTGTTATAAACGTTATTCACAGATATATCAATTAGTTCAACTGAACAGTACTGCTGTATGTATCACACAAAAAACATGCAACTTTGAAAGTGTGCATCAGTGGGCGGAACGGAAATCGACCCTTGAACATGTTGTTTACTTAAATATGTGTAGATTATATCTTACAAGCTACGCCAAAATTCGTACACAAACATCTATCAGAAACGGAACAGAGCAATAATTTATTTGTTTTCACGGACTACCAAACAGTAACAATTGTAAAATAAACATGTAAACACTTTCATCAGGATAAGTTAAAATGTCAAGTATAAATACCATGATTTACTTACGTTACTTCATGTGAAATATGTGATTTAGAATACTATGATAAGGGTGTAAACATGATTTATTGAAGCTTAAGATGTCCCAGTTAGGGACGCATGTAACCGAAGAAACGCGAACATTAAAATATATCATGCACATTTAACAATGAAACTAAAATGAATAACTCCAGAAATTGGCAATTATGGTTGCATTTAACTCGATGCATGTTATCAACGAATAAGGCCTTTGTGTGCACCCCACAAGCGTAGAAAAGGAGATATAAAACTACAGTCGGGTAATCTATATAATCACAATAACACCTTGGTTTTGCAATTTTCCATGATTGTTTCTTGACTGGTTCACAGAAATTTGTAAGCGAATTTAAATATTGCCATACCCTATTCTGTTTTTGTGCTCCAGTGTAAGATACAAATAAACGAAGACAGTTATTTTTTGCTTCCTAAAATGAAATAATCATGAATTTGCTCAGGCTGTGAAACATCACATGGATCACTTGAACCGACGGAAGCGCCCGAGGTTTTCTCCAGAACGAAGTACGCATGCGCACTGTTGTAATCGACTTCTTGTTCATCGGACTCCATATCCAAAGCCATGGCACTGCCAGGTTTTAATATAAAGTAATTCTGATCGACAGTGGTGTCACTGTTCGCAGGCATGTTTATCTCTGCTCTAGTTTCATTATGGGTGTTATTACCAGAAAGTTCTAATGGTCCGTAATTGTACGAAGGTGTATCCAGGTTTCGTTTGTTAAGAGACTGATACGTTTGCTTTGTTGATAGGCTCGAAGATTCAATGATGTTATCAGCAGCTTCTATGTTGTATTTTGGCGATGAAATGGCGTGTAACGCTTGACAATAATGCGCGGTATTTGCATGCCCCATTGCAATTGGTCCGTGACTAGCCAATGAAATGTCGTGTTGTATTATGTTGTATATGTGAGACTCACTTGAACCGTTGGCACGTGCAAGATTAGTACGTCGAACTTGAGGCTGCAAAACCTAAAAGGAAGTCGCAATATATAAAAGGAAGTTAATTGGTATGAAATTGTGTAAGTGCTTGCAAGCTGATTACAAATGGTATGAAGTTTTTGTCGAGCGGCATATAAACTTATACATTCTTAATGATAATGCTTTATTACAGTGATGCAAATATAGCCCGTACTTTATAGAACGTTGCATAGAGTTAGTACATTTATAGTTGTAACAAAATATTATCTTACAATTTGACTGAACAAACGGATGACCTTTTGAAGGTCATAAACTTTCACTATATGAATCAAATACCTTCATAATTTCTAAAGGGGCCAGGAGTCAGATCCATAACATCCCCTTACTTTTTTCCCTGTCGAGAGTATACAATACAATAATGGTGTTTCTTTTCATTTATTTAATGCAGCAGAAATGCTGCATAGTCTACCATTACATATTCGATAAGCGCATGATAACATCTTGCTAAAACAAACCGTGTGTTCATGTTGTTTTGCATCACGTCGGGACGCTCCATTCCTCATCATAACTATCATTGTTTTTCTGTTAAAATAATTGAAATCATACAAATAAACAACAAATACTACGTTACAACTAATTGTAACGACAATGCGCGTTGTATTTGCCTGAAACTTATGCGTGACCTTGATAGAATGGGGCATTGACCATGGACATAAATCCATAATATGTTGGAACTTGACAATATTTGGGTCTTATCTATGAAATCTCGGGACGCATGTACACAGCAAGAATGTGACTATCGCACCCACTGCAAGACCAACGCACAATAATCCTACAGCAACACTCACATGAACACGATTCTTTGTACCGTCACACGATGCCTGCAGCTCATCTTTCGTCTCTAGGAACGATGCAAGGCTTTAAAAACGCAGACTCTTCATCGTTCACTTTTATTTGGGTTTTACATGTATTTTTTTCATCTTTAATTTGCTTATCTGAAATCAAATGATAATATATTATTATAAAACTTAATTTTAAAACAACATTTAAACAAAAAGACCAAAGGTCCTCGTGCGCTTACCTGAGACCCAAAGATACTTTATTAAAATGATCTGATTCTGTTATGTCTGTGAAACAAATTGGGCTTTTTTTACCACTTATGACAGAAATTGTATAAGGGCAGTGTCATTATAGTAACATATGTTTTGCCCAAGTTGGAAAATATGTTAATGAAGAAGGATTCTGGTTAGTTGACCGACTGATAATCATCAAATAAAGTCTTGTACATATATTATGTTTCATCATGTCATGCTAGGAAAAATGCATCATCTCTTTGCATCCAGGTATTTTTGGACCATTTTCAAAATATCGTGAGATATGTATTATCATAGAAACAATTTAATGATGATTGGGTAAAAACACTATGTATTGGTGGTTAANGTATGCCAGCTGTTTACAAGTATGTATATCCCATTATTTCTATAAACTTAAGTTGTAATATTTTTATGATTTATTTTATTCGTTGTAACACATCTCCTCTAGCCTCTATCAAAGGTGGTTGATTTTGTTGATTCATTGTTGTCTGTATAAACTGTGAGAGTCGCGAAACAAATTTATAGTAAAATTGCTCCATGGTAGTCGCCGTCTAAGCCTCTTCTTTNTGTTAGCATTCAGTGTTCAATATTCCCGGAAGTGAAAATACAATGCAAGGGCACGTACACATTTGTCTCTTTTTAAACAATAAATCAACATTTATTACAGTTCTTTTAAATGTCCTTCTCTCGCATAGGTAAAACATATGCGATTACAAATAAGAATTAAGATATCATTTATCGGAAGGCTATTCTTTTAAGGAAATTAAATTTAAAAAAAAATCCATTTTAAATAGATTGCATACGTGTGTGAACAAAACGGGGTTTCGTCAATGTGAATAAGTAAACAATTTAAAGTGAAACTAGTTTTATTATTCATGAATTAAGTTTTGTATTGCTCGCAGGTGATAGCCAAAATTGTTGAGTAGTTAAATAGTTCATACTCTTAAATTGCATCATTATCATTTACACCGAAACATTTCATCTGCCATATTTGTAAGTTGAAAAAGAAGATACGTTTAATTAATTATATTATAATATTATAATGCAACGAAACATTTCATCTGTCATTGGCATACTATAAACTAGACGGTTATTCTACTTCTATTATGTAACGAAACATTCATAAAACTAAGATTAGTTGTAAGCATTGAACCATTAAACACATGGTATTAGTTATATACTTTCGCGATACCTACTGTTAAACAGTGCTTGCTATAAACACTTCTCTTCTCGAATCATTATTGACCTTGAAGAACGTAATATTCATGCTGCGTCGCGCCCTCTGTATCTTCTCTTCCAGAAGGATTCTCAGGTAAAACCACACACGCATGCGCTATGCAATCAGTGCCGTCTGCTATGCTNGTTTATTTCTTTTAATAAAAATGTCTGCAAATAAAAGATTATTCCCACCTGACAATACTTACGCAATCACTGCGGTTAATAAAAAATATAGAAATACAAACCTCAATATTCCGGGTTTATAATCAACGGCAACATTCAATATAGAATGTACATAAAATGTACCGTTGTATTTCAGCCGTATTTTATTAATTTTACCGCAGCTGTCTTATTCATCATCGTATTTACCGAACCCTTCATTTTTTTGTCCGACAAAGATCAACGAATAACTAAAATGCGGTTAAACATTAACAAAGGTTGATAACTGAATAAGCGGAAAACATCCCAAAATAGATAATCATATAATGTAGAAAGCCGACGTTTTTATATTACACACTAAGTTCTAATTTAATGTATTAGAGCCACCAAATCTCGTTATGATATTTCAGGGAAAGTGCCTACATGTGTTGTTAAAATTTGCAATTAAGCTAAACAATCCAAATTCATCAACTTTCAACAAAACAGTGTCATTGAACATATACATTAAAACAAGAATTATATTAATAATTTGAATTTAGAAAATTTATATAATTTGAGAGAACCATCCGAAGACATAGTTTTACATTTAAGAATAATCATTTAGTTATCACAAAACAGAAGTATGGACATCGAAAATGTTTAACATATGTATATTATATATTTAAACTAAATGTGTTTTTATTTCAGATCCTCTCACTGCCACAGAACTGGGTGACTTTTATGAAAAGCGCGACGCGCTTGTGGGTGAGTTCGATGATGACGTCATCGAAGCAGAACTTATAACGCTAGGAATGAGATCGCCTCCAGAGTTCACAGGAAGTGACTACGCAAGTTCCAGAAGTGACGTCACCAGTATGATGNAACTTATATAATTTGAGAGAACCATCCGAAGACATAGTTTAACATTTAAGAATAATCATTTAGTTATCACAAAACAGAAGTATGGACATCGAAAATGTTTAACATATGTATATTATATATTTAAACTAAATGTGTTTTTATTTCAGAGCCTCTCACTGCCACAGAACTGGCAGACTATTATGAAAAGCGCGACGCGCTCGTGGGTGAGTTCGATGATGACGTCATCGAAGCAGAACTTCTAACGCTAGGAATGAGATCGCCTCCAGAGTTCACTGAAAGTGACTACGCAAGTTCCAGAAGTGACGTCACCAGTATGATGATTTCATCAATCGATACTGATCATGAAGATTACACACATGAAGAAACAGTCAGCATACGTACCAGTTCCAATTTTGAAAGGGACGCTGACGTTTGCGAAACTGGTAAAGCTCGATTCATCAATGTAAAACCACACGTGCAGTCTATATCAGCAAAACAATCCCATGTAAACCGCACTCAATTTAGAAAAAAGTGTGCCGGTGATATGAAAACTGAGGAAGCTGCCTTTGAAGCCGAGTTTGAGGAAAGTGTGGAGGATGCATACACAAAAGCTCGAATTTCGCCCCGCGCTGAATATGGAATTCGTTTCTCATTTATCAATGACACGTTGATTGTGCACGAACAAGTAATGGCTGGAGATGGACGGCGGTCGAATTCCAAAGTGGATNATATGGAATTCGTTTCTCAGTTATCAATGACACGTTGATTGTGCACGAACAAGTAATGGCTACGGATGGACGGCGTTCGAATTCCAAAGTGGATACTGCTAAATACGCTGCAAAACGGCATTCTAAATTGGGCATATTGCAACCGGGCTGTAGAGAAAGGGCCGTTACTCCTACACGCTTGACTACGAAACAAAGATGGGAAAGACACATTGAAAACAAAGGACAGATTTGATGCTCTAAAGAAACCCAAAAATGAAAATCAATGTAGTTAACATTTAGTAAAAAATATATATGTCACATAGCTATTTATCATTAAGTAAGCATTAACATACGATGACATGTTTAGTTTAATTGTGTAATTAAAATAGAGAATACGTATGATTTAACAAGATTGAATCCTTTATAAATTAGAGAGAAACAAGAAATAAATATTGGTATCGGCAAAGTTCTTATTTAATTATCGATTGATATGAAAAGACGTGGATCATTGATTATGTAAACACATCGAAAAATGCACTTGCTTTTGAACACTACTCATAATCATTTAAAGTTTATACTGAAACTTTGATTTGTAGCTTTAAGGATGTATAAAACTCTTAATCGGCATTTAATTAAGAAACCATGCATGCGCTTTACGATGGTGTACGCTAAAAATAGCAGGAGTTATTCGTCGCATGTATATACGGATAGATGTCCCAAGTGTATCCAGTATACCCTAACTCGCTTTCGTGGCGGGCGTTATGGTTCAAAAACTACTTTAATTAAATGCTTGAAATAAAATTGCACTATTTTGATATGATAAATTATTATGCTAAACATTCAAATAAGCTTGCTAGAGCTTATAATCGGTTCATTCTGTGTACTGATCTTTGCAAAGTCAATATGATTTTTTTTTTCAAAATGCCCAAGATCATTTATTGAATTATCTTGAATCTTTACTCAAATGAAATACATATGAAGGAACTTGTCATTTGTATTTTTGGGTAGATTCGTAAATGGCGAATGTGGCCGACGCTCAGTGTCAATTTTTCAATTTACACTTTTCGTGTGTTTGAACATTTAATTGATAAACTTGTCTTACTTGTTATACAGCGACTGATGGACACTCACTGTATTTCCAGGAATAGCAACAGTCCAAACGTTAGTAACGTATAAGGTGAAAATATAAAATATAAATTGTGTATTCCGGAAGAAGAACTGTATTTCATAAACGTTAACACGCTAAAGTAAAAAATACACACAAAGTATAAGGTCCGAATATAAACAAATAATATGCTTATATTCAATCTATACGTACACACGGGTTACATAGTTTTTATCTCGTACTATCCACATACACTTTTAACTGCATATATACAGGGCGCGTTAGTTTAGTTTAAACCTATTTAAGTTAGCTCGATTGCATCGGAAGCCATAGGCTTATTGAAACGATCTCGAGTCCGTTTCCTGGGACTAGAACCAGTACTTGATGTCTTTGTGGGAAGATCGAAGGAACGCTCCCAGTGGGTATCGAACCCGTGACCTCCCGGTCGCTAGACGGACACCATATCCACTACGCCACGGCGACCGTTTTACAGGCGCGTTACACGTTTGACTGTGTAGCAAGATGATTTCGTGCCACTATTGGAGTGTTATCTCCTTTGGAGTTTTAAGTTAGAACTGAGTGATCAAGAAAATATGTATTAAGTACTAAATGGTTGCTAAATGGTTTCTATTTTTAGTTAGAAACTCAACTTCTCAAATAAATTTAAAACCAACATTTAAATTGCTTTTAAAGATTTATGTTTACCCTTTATGGAAATCATCTCTTATTATTTTACAATAAGAAAACAAAGCATTTGAGTAAATAAGGTTCAACTAGATACGATATTTTAGAAATGAAAATTTATAATTATATATCCAGCTATTAGAGAAATTGACATTTTATTCTGGCGGGTTTTTATTTTCATTTCCGGTGATACATAAGACCTTAAAAAGCTATATGATTCAACTCCAAAAGAAGTTTCTTAGTAGAAATTGCTAAAGAAATTCCGCGAAGTTTAAACTTTTATTTTAATGAATGAAAAAACTTCTTCCTCTTCTCTCGTTTGTCTGACTGCAATCACGATTATATATTCGGATCGACCACACTTAATTAATATATTTACAATGAACAATTAAGATCGGTAATTATGTCTAACAATTGAATCATCCAGTGATGAGTTAGCTCCCTTGTCAAAATCTGAAACTTGTTGAAACGTGTTGAGGGCGTCATATTTATACTTTAGAGGACCCAAACTCTTCAAGGAAGTCAAAATGTTTAATATGAAGTTAATTGGTATGANCTCGTTTGTCTGACTGCAATCACGATTATATATTCGGATCAACCACACTTAATATTTAATATATTTACAATGAACAATTAAGATCGGTAATTATGTCTAACATTTGAATCATCCAGTGATGGGTTAACTCCCTTGTCAAAATCTGAAACTTGTTGAAACGTGTTGATGGCGTCATATTTATTGTTTAATAAAATAAACAAGCACGCCAACGGTTCCGTTGACTTCATATGTCAGCAAGAATCTGTACAATAAATATTTATTTCAGCAATTATAGGCCACCGGCCCACAATAAAGCAGTGTTATTTAACAAGTATTTAATAAATTCATCGATTGGCGATTTATAAATACAGATTATGTCACATTCATTTTATCCTGTTACAACATACTTCGTTTCTAATAATATAGTTAAACTGATTTTTATTTTCGGCGATAACTATTACAAGTTTATTTACAGAAAAGTTAACCCTGAATATTTACAAGTATGAGTACCCAACTTCCATGACCTTACTGGACGACCCACTAGGCGAGTTCAATTTGAGTATGCCAGNTATCTAATGCCGAAATTAAATTAAAATTCGTGGTCATGTTTAGAGGTCGCTTAAACAAACTGTACACTACATTTTATCAAAGTGAAAAAATAGTCGATCTCGCATTCTCGGGGAACCTCTTGTATTTGTCCTTGTTAACTATGGCAATATCGGATGTGATTACTTGGGTCGCCAGACAACTCGCCCCAAAGCCAACTCGCCCCACAATATGGTCAACTCGCCCCAATTTTTTTGAACAACTCGCCCTAATCGAAAGACTACTCGCCTCAAATAAAATGACAACCCGCAACGAAGGTCAAATGTTGCGGTTACAAGGGCGAAACGACTCAGGGTGACCTAGGGCGAACAGGTTTTAGGGCGAAACGACCTGAGACCGTGAAAAGACACTACCATGGATGGAACGCGCACTGTAAGCTGTGTGTGCGCATTAATACTTATACCATGCGATCGGAGCTATTTTGTTTACGAATGCAGAATTTGGATGCAAAGTGGTTAATTGCAGTAACGGACTTTATTCTTCGGTATACGTATATTATGTTACCTATGGGACGAATTGCAGAAGGCAATCGCCCCAAAAAACTAATTGATCTTAAGATAATTGAAGCTTAACGTATAAAGGGGGGGAGGACGTGACCTATAACTGAGCTTCTTAACAAGAAATAAAATGACAGACGATACAATTTAGGATAAGCTTTATTGATTAATCGCCAAACCGTTCAGGATTAATACAAAATTTTCGCATTTGAAATCACCGTAATGACTCGAGTCATTGTGTGATAGATTGCCGAAATCTATTAGGAAAAGCTTAACTCGATTTGAAATTGTTTTGGAAACAAATTGAAATTCTCATAGCATCACTGATTATGCGAAGCATTGAAACAAAACCAGACCAGATTAGATTTTCAAGCAATATTTCCACTGATCTTTGCACTTATTTTGGTCAAATTTAACTATTACTAAAATTTATTCTGCTTATGATTTTTGGAGCAAATTTAGCACAACTTAACTATCCTTAACCCTGCAAATTGTATGGCACGAATTAGTATATTTGATTAAATGCTAAGACATATCCATGGGAAACATTGTTACAAGCAACTTTGTCAAGCGAAATTGTGTTACGTTTGTAGCGTTCAGACGGAATATTTCGATGTTTTCGAACAAACTCGATTTCATCTTACAAAATGTGATGCACAAATCTGCTTCAATATGCTAACAGCGTGTATAGCATTTCATGCTATATGCGATGCATCATGGTTAAAAACAAACATGTTTCCACCCAGTTCTTTCAATACCTATTGTTATGAAAAGACATGCGTAAGAGTTTTAAAGCAATCTACCACATATTGTATAGGCCATGGGCTAATGGGTGCCTGTTTATTTCCTTCCGTGATGTATGTATTTATCCATACATGACAATCCGTTTGAGCATTTTGTAACTGTTCATTTTAAATAGACCATGGTTTCGTTCAAAAATATTAGATTCGTGGCGCTTTCAATGCTTTCTGGTTATATTCAAGAGTCATGTACCTCAAAGCATTTCTTTCAAGAAATAGCATTTAATATTCAATAAACTAAACCGTGGTCGACGTATATAACTTTCTAATTAATGACTTTGTATACACGCCATACGCCAATATTAAGTGTGTCCCTCTAGAAACCACATGGCACGGTTATAAATCATTTTGACAATTCAAGCTTGATACAATTAACTTATATATCACAAGGTGTGTGAATTTCTAAAATATAATCACTCGGGACACATGTTGGCCCGTACTTTCTGTCTATGCTGTCTATTGTTTTCTGTCTTTCTGTCTACACATAGTCTTTTTCTATATGGTTGGACCACAACAACTGTTATACTGGCAGAATGTTGAAACACATTTTAACAATAGCGTTCATGCTTTTACTGTCATTCATGTCATCTTGAAAATTGTCTTGAATCACATGTTACGAGAGGACCATTCTGTTTGTTACGAAATACCGTAAGGGCCATCGTGGTTACACATTAAAATCCAGAGGGCGACAAGCGATAGTGCGATAGAACGATGGCCACAATGCGATTATACGATGACGACAGTGCGATTATACGATGACGACAGTGCGACAATACGATGGCGACACTGCGAGAGTACGATGGCGACAATGCGACAACGCGATAGTACGATTGCGATAATGCGATAGTCATATTGTACTGTCGCCATCGTACTATCGCATTGTCGCCATCGTACTATCGCANGCGTTCGCTTGGTGCAAATTGTTGGTTGATTACTTTCCACGCAGACGTGCACTCTTCAATAAGTATTGAAATGTTACACATAGGCATTTGCCATTTCGATAACATATACAACAATGCTAATCCATTTAAAAAGCAATCAAGTGAATAAAAAGCTTATACGTAGACTACTTCAATTTCATCCATTGCAAAATAATTATGTTTCGAGGTTTCCACATATTAAAAGGAAATCAGTATCATTTTAATAAAATAAAGTTTCGAATTTGAACCGAAAAAGGTGTTACGTGTCGGATTTTGCAGACTGAAACATCAGGACCACTGAAACATAATTTCCTCTCTGTTAATTGTATTTAAAATCTGATAAAGGCCAAGTAGGTCCGTAATAATCCTAACTTGCAAACGTCATGAATCTGATAAATATTAATTGACGAAAGCATTCAAAAGCCTTAATACATTTAAGCAATCTACGACATTGTTTAATATGCATAGCCATTACAATTTGCTAATATAAACATCCCGTACACATATAAACAATATTATCTCTACAATTTCAGTTCAATATAATAAATGACAGGTAAATAATGTTTGAATCTTAAACAATAAAAACACTCACCGGCTATCATATAGATTTCCAGCATTGTTTCTATTTAAGTCCTAGGCTAAATAACGTAACTATTCTACACAAATGAGATAGCTGCGGTACTTGTTGCTCAAAGCGTTCAAACACTTGTATAACGCACTTACATAAACCTATTATATAACTATATCAAATAGTCGCGCAACAAGTGTTCATTTGTTAAATAAACGTACAATACATTGAAACGGACCATTATTAAAGTTGTGTTTTTATCTCTTGTTTTGTTTTTAAGTCTTGTTATAAGGAAGTTAATGTAATCCGATCAAGTGGCTATTAAAACTCTTACCTAATCTCAATTAGCAGTCCATGGTTTTTTTACGAGTCAGATTTCCGGTTTCCGTAGTCTTTGTTGAAAGGACATGCGTACTTGCTTTTTGCAATGTGTCGCCACGTTTAAAGAAATATGCCCATGAAATACGATACTTAAGCTCGAAAATGTATCTGTGCGGACATTTAAACGGTTTCATATATAAAATAAATTGAACCGGTGCACGTTGCCACAACTAAACAATTAAAATGTCTGAATTGAAATGTTACATCGGCAATTATATTTAAGCAGGATTATAAAATATGCGTGTGATAGATATGAACAGAACAGAACAGAAAATAATTGTATTACACATAAACTTTACTATTTTTAGTGTTAAACAAAATGATAATACAAAATACATAAATATAGTAAGTTATGCAGTGGTTAAATCTAAATAAAACACAAACAGTCATTTACAAAATACACACACTTTGTAATATGCTGCATCATTGTTAAATATACATACTTCTACAGCGTAGATTTAATTTAAAAAATAAAATGTATAACTTATGTCATACTTTATGTAAAAATCATACGGTGATTAAGTAATATTTGTTTGTAATTTAATACATGGAATATAAGCTTATTCTTCGTATACAATGGCACGCATGTAATAAGTTTGGAAAAATTAAAGGCATACATAGTTTTAATGTAGTGCGGTAAAAAATATCAAAATCCGATAAACACCACACAATCAACCAAAATATGGCAAATATTCGTTAGTAGAAAAGTTAGAGAGGAAATAAAAACACATACTAAAACAAGATATGTCCCAAAAAGTGCGTTCGATTATTCTTCCGCTCGATAGTATAATGCACAGTTTCTGTCAGTCACCTGATATAATGACAGTGAAGAAATATTTGATGTTATATATCTACAATAGTTGCATAGTTCGTTATATGCAAAATAAAACCTGAAAATACAGGTTACTACAAGAAACGCGGCATGCAAAACAACTAGAACTAGATTTATATCGTATTACTATTTTTTTAATTCAAGAAATAACTATGAAATCCCAGCTTAGGTCTTCATATAAGCTACCTTCACACACATTTCAACGCAAAACCTCCATCAAAACTTAAGTAAATGAGAAAAAAACAACAGTTTTCCTATTATTACAAACAATTACCTTCACCTTCAACGGCTTCAAAACACATCATAAGCTACATCCTCGTGTATGCTAGCTAAACACTAAATTTCAGAACAATAGCTTAAAGCAAAGTCCATGTATTAAGTTCTATATTTGGTTACAGAGACCTTGACCCGACGGGCCCCAAAATCAAATCCCGGCCAGATCTGCATGTACACTTCCTACACACAACATTACAACAAAATACCTCCATACAAAGTAAAGTTATTGACAGTAATTCGTTTTTGTAGTTTAAGTAACAGTGACCCTGATCCGAATGGAAACAAATGCGATCCCACGCTAGATCAGCATGTAAGCGACCTATCCACACAAATAAATCAAATTACCCCATCCTAAATGAAGTTCTTTACAAGAAACTATATCAAGTTTTATCAACAATGACCTTGACTCAACTGAAAGCAAGTGCCGGGTTTCCATGCAGGCTTGCTATATCTAACGCTTGTTAACCCGAATTTCAAAAAAGTACAATAAAGGTATACATGTGCTAAATTGCAGGTTAAGCCACCGTCAAGGTTATCAGTTCTGGTCCAGGACCTCACATGATGATCCCAAAGACATGTGTGAAATTTCAATTGAAAATAAGCATTAGTGGCAGATGTATGTACATGTTGCACGCAAACCTTAATCTAAATTTTATCTTACAAGCAAATTTTTACAGGAATTTTAGTACAAAGGGGGGGGGGCGGCATAATGCTGTTTAAAAGCTGGTCACAGTGATGTGTGAGTGGTCTTGGTGAGTGAATGTTCCTATGACCATGAACACATATGTTAAGGTTTATTTTAATATATGTTATTGATATAGAGAAATGGAAATGTTGCTCACAAACGTTACTTAGAACAAGAATAAACTGTGGAATAATTCTGCTATAATGCTTGTCAGAGTTATGGAACTTGGTCAGTGACCTCTCAC
>VMBQ01011564.1:0-23680 GCA_007657795.1 Dreissena rostriformis | reverse complement strand
TCTGCCATGCTTCACCTATTGCATTATGGTACATGCTAAGTGCATTTTGTACAATCGTCATAGCTCCGAATAAAGAAATTCAGTTTTGCCATTCATTTGACATCTTCAGATATGAACAGAGTGAAATTGCAGTTGCATCTGCAAGTGATACATTATCCCAACTAGGTCCTTTAAACACAACCAGTGTTTTTTTTTCGCCATTTTGGGAATGGGGTCGGGTCCCTTTGGATTGGGAAAATCGCTGTGTTTTTACTCAAATTGGGAATAAGAATTGTTGTTGTTTTGCTTACAAATGCTTCAAAATTGAAAATACAAGTGTTTTTAACACTATATTTACTAAGGTTCAACTTATAGAGGTGGGTGGGAGATGAACTAAATGTTGAGATAAACACATTGTTAACAAAAATCAATTTTTTGACAAAACATTTTGACAAAAATGTCAAAAGTCATTACAAATTGTTTATTAACAATTAAGTAATTTATACTTTCTTTGAGAAACATAAAGGCTATTTTCAGTTGGCCACATATAATGACATAAATGATGCTTCATTAAACAACAACATTTATGTGCAATAATTGTAGGAAACTCATTTTGCTATAAAATTTTCCAATATTACCCAATCTAGAACCAATCAGTTGAGTTTACTCTAAGAATCCATCTACCAGATAAGAATCTATGTGCACAGACTGCAACATATTATGGTCTAATCATGACGCAACTTTGTGTGATTTACGCATGACAGAGTTCGATTGCTTCCAGGTTCAATCAATGCCAATTGCACATTGACTTCTCCTCAATCAATGTAATGCGCGCTCATAGGGCATTAGGGCCGGCTTGCATGATGCAAACTCTGTGATGTTGCCGTGCTTCGAGTAATTATAACTTCTTATGGCTATAATTTGTGTGGCAGTGAATAGTTTAAAGCTTTTATTTGCAAATAAAAACTTATAAAAGTTCAATGTTCTATGGTTGTTTAATCACTGTGATATTAAGGTGATAGTTTCCCAAATGCTCTTGCATATTAATTTCTAGTTGCATCTGAAAACTCGCCATTGTTATTAATTAGATGATAAACAACTCGCCATTGTTATTAATTAGATGATAAACAATCATAGACAAATGACCCACTTCATGCGAAAATGGGTCTTATGCCATATGCTGCAGACATAGCTACTGACCAGCCCATGGGTCTTGTGCCATATGTTGCAGGCATAGCTACTGACCAGCCCATGGGTCTTATGCCATATGCTGCAGGCATAGCTACTGACCAGCCCATGGGTCTTGTGCCATATGTTGCAGGCATAGCTACTGACCAGCCCATGGGTCTTGTGCCATATGTTGCAGGCATAGCTACTGACCAGCCCATGGGTCTTGTGCCATATGCTGCAGGCATAGCTTCTGACCAGCCCATGGGTCTTATGCCATATGCTGCAGGCATAGCTACTGACCAGCCCGTGGGTCTAATGTGCAATATGCTGCAGGCATAGCTACTGACCAGCCCATGGGTCTTGTGCCATGTGCTGCAGGCATAGCTACTGACCAGCCCGTGGGTCTTGTGCCATATGCTGCAGGCATAGCTACTGACCAACCCATGGGTCTTGTGCCATGTGCTGCAGGCATAGCTACTGACCAGCCCATGGGTCTTGTGCCATATGCTGCAGGCATAGCTGCTGACCAGCCCATGCATTGGCACAGTCTGGTCTTGAGGTATGCTGTCCGTTAATGAGACCACAAAATCATGCGTTACTTCATAGCAGACAGGGTAATTCCTGACCAGACTGCGCCATTGTAACTAAAAACAGTAAAACGTTTTTTGCTCAAGAACTTGTGTTTGGATGGATGTATTACACTGAAATTGTGTGTGTTTGCATGCAGGCATAGATTTGGATTGCATTTAAGGTCAGTAGGGTCAATGTCATTGTTACTTAACACAGAAAAATGGCAAACAGGTGGTTTCCATTCAATATATTTAGTTTGAATTGACAAATATTGAAGAAACTTTTAATATGACAAGCTTGCATGGGAACATAACTTGCATTGTATTCAAGGCTAATAGGTCTCTGTTGCAGAAAAATATAATAATGTTTTATCCCTACATTCCACTAAATCATTGCCTTTCCCTCTGCACAGTCTTGAATGTAGTGCCTATGTCTTAAGATTTTGTTTTCTCCTCTGGTTTAACCCTTTGCATGCTGGGAAATTTGTGATCTGCTAAAATGTCGTCTGCTGAATTTCTAAAATAAGCATTTTNAATGCCTGTCCGGATGACCGGCAGTTTTTTTCCAATTTCGCCAAGCCTGCATGCCTTTCATGATTATTTAATATATCCAATGTGCGTCTGCAACATTTTTGTATTTAGCTTTGACATGCATTTTAGTGGCGACTTAGTTGAAAGATGAACGTTTTGGGATGTTTTTATTGCAGTATTGTGCTTTTGTTGAAATCTCACAGCAGAAACCCTGTTTAACAGATAAATTAAATGTGACATTTGCATCAAAGATGTCAAATAAAATAAAATCTGCTTTAAAAGATTACTGGTTAAAATATGTTTCATAACAAAAGAAGTCTTTTAAAGCCTAAACAAATCTGATGATTTGTTAAAGTGGTATTATGTATTTATTTGATGTCTATAGACTTTGTAGATCCAGCTGCCTAATAATTCCTGGTTGTTTTGGGTTCAATATCACTTCCATGGTCAAAGTGTTTCTTTGTTGCTTCATACCTTACATAAGTAGTGCCAACTAAGTGTATTGCAATAATAGACAATAACAGAATGGGTTACACAGCACTGATTCTTTCTTAATTGAAAAATGATGTTCAGAATAATGCATTTACATGCTTTCCTGAGCATGTGATTGCCTCCTACTCCATGTATTTAAGGAGCCACTTAACTTGTCATATACCGGGTATGGCTGAACGAATATTATATAAATGGTTGCTGTTGATAGTTTAAAGTCATATTGTGGTAATTATACTAATAGTGTTTTGCAACATAATCAAAACAAGTCATATTTTATACATGTTTTTAAGCAGTATTTCATATGTGTTATTTAATTGCATTATTTGTATTTACTACCGTTAAATACAAAATTATACAATNCTCTGTGTTTGATGGCAATAAAGATGTCTGGAGTTTTGTATTATAGACTGGGAGAGACCTCGGCCCATATTTGTAAGGTTTCTTTACAGGAAACAATCATGTAAATGAAAGAAAAATCACATTCCTATTGACTCTGGATTTTCCATTATTTATCATTAAATGTTTGTTCTGTAAGAAAAATTATATTATGCTATGGTGAAAAAAACACATTTGCAAATTATTTTTTTGGACAATTGCTGTTTTGATTTTTATTGTTTGCTGTATTATTATGCAAAAATTAAAAATGCAATATTTCGATACAAACAATTATAAGTTATATACCCTGATTTGATGACAAACATCATCACAAACACCTGCGTCTTACATACAATTAGTAAGGTATTTTTATTATGGAAATTAAGGCTCTTTTCCACAACTGTTGCCTAAAATCTCTTTCTTCTAATTGTTCCAGTTTGTTGGCATCTTCTCTGAAACTCTTATTTTCTTATTTCCACGTTTTTCAACTAGTTTTACCGATTCAGAGTTCCTGTTTTATGGGCAGTTAAAATAGCTGAGGATACTGATTAGTTCCCGATGGGGAAAAGTTATGGCTTTTAATCTCCAGCTATTTGTGGGCAGTCATTTAGTCTTGGGGACATTAGGCAGAAAAAAGAAAACAATCTGTGCTCCAGGCAACTCAAATTTACTAAACAAACGTGTAGGCGAAAAAACATATCAAGATGACATGTCCAATGCAACAACCATCTCGTTTGCTTCAAGATCAAGGTCACAGTGGACACTTGAAATGTTTGCATATTCCTTATGTGGATATAGTGATAGTGCATATTTGTTTCCATTGTACACATTTCTAGTCATCAAGTATGTTATTGTGTGTATTTTTATGCATAATTGATTCATGCACTTTACTTAATTGTTTAAACTGCTGTTCCATGATAGATTATCATTTATAGTGTTTGAAATCAAATGTGTGGATAAAATGATTGATCTATAATGCAGAAATTTGTTTTCTATCTACAGAACACTTTGTAATTACATTTTTCATCATCATTATCTGTAAGTATATCTTATTGTAAACAGTCTATTAATTGTGTTCATATCAATCAAATTTTATTTTAAACATGATGTAATGGGATATAAAAGCAGTTTAAATTCGTCATGTTAATTTATTTGCACCAGTGAAGTACTGCTGTAGAACATTACTTGTATCCTGGACAAGATTACGAAATTGCCTCATAAATCCTGCAATGTTTGACATTTGCGGTTAGAAGCCTGACAAATCATTGGTTGGCCTTGGTGGGACGAACCAGTGACTCACTGTGGCTGCGTTTTTGTGTTGTTTTTTTTTTGCGCTGCATATGGTTATTCTTGGAAAGTAAAGAATAAAAAAAAAGTAAGCTCTTTACAAAAAATATGAAACATATTGTTTATCTACATGTTCATGTATTTTCACACATCAACAATTATTTCAACAGTGTAGAGGTGTATGAATGCAGAAACGATATAAAAACTGAGAAATGCTCCGAGTCCTTTTTATTAATTATTGTCCCTAAAGATCATTACACTGTGAACAATAGTTGATTTTTTACTGAAACTGACGATACAAATTAGGATTCATAATCAAGACTACCCAGGACACACGCTAACAAACATCTGTGACGGTGTACAAAATTTGAGCCGTGCTTAGGGAAATAATTCATGCGCTAGATGCATCATTGCATGTGCCTAAAGTATTGTCCCTGATGTGCCTGTGCATATATGCACACCTCATCAGGGACAACACATTGTTTATGGAAGGGGTAGCTTTCATGCAGCTTTCCATTACCTTGTGATTGTCTTTCATAATTACAGATTTGATTTTTTTTAGTTTTTATACTTCTTTTAACTTTCTGAATTTGTGATTTTATTTGTTGATGTTTATACAATTTAACCTACAATTCATTTGATTGTGTGACATTTCTCAGTTCCTAAGAGTACATCAGTCATTAAAACATCAAAACCAGAATACAGAGTTAAAAAATTTGTTTATTGTAACCTCACTTACACATTACAAATTGTGGAAAAACTATAAAAAATAAGATGGCAATTTAAATAATGTGCAATTTGTGTAAATAGTTTTTATTCTCTGCTTGCAAAGAAAGGATCATTCAAATCGATGACATGTTGACAGGTTGAATGAATAACCAGGCTGGGGGATTACGAATACGGACGTCAAAAATGTACTTGAAATCTTTGAAAATGCATTAATGCAGTTGCATATCAGTGTAGTTAGGTGTCCTAGCCGCGTTAAAAGGAAATAAATAAGCAATATCCTGTTTAGAACATAATCCCTGCAAAAGATTTTTAAAAAAGAAATCAATCGGAATGGGCCTGTTAATAGAATGTGACATTTATGTACTGATTAATTGCCAGGTTCAGTTGCATTAAATAGATGGTCACAAATATTACTGCAGGTCTGCATTTCATTGATAACAGTGTTTGCTGATATAAACAAATATAAAACAACCAGGTTTAACTATCATGTTCTGCCATGCTTCACCTATTGCATTATGGTACATGCTAAGTGCATTTTGTACAATCGTCATAGCTCCGAATAAAGAAATTCAGTTTTGCCATTCATTTGACATCTTCAGATATGAACAGAGTGAAATTGCAGTTGCATCTGCAAGTGATACATTATCCCAACTAGGTCCTTTAAACACAACCAGTGTTTTTTTTTCGCCATTTTGGGAATGGGGTCGGGTCCCTTTGGATTGGGAAAATCGCTGTGTTTTTACTCAAATTGGGAATAAGAATTGTTGTTGTTTTGCTTACAAATGCTTCAAAATTGAAAATACAAGTGTTTTTAACACTATATTTACTAAGGTTCAACTTATAGAGGTGGGTGGGAGATGAACTAAATGTTGAGATAAACACATTGTTAACAAAAATCAATTTTTTGACAAAACATTTTGACAAAAATGTCAAAAGTCATTACAAATTGTTTATTAACAATTAAGTAATTTATACTTTCTTTGAGAAACATAAAGGCTATTTTCAGTTGGCCACATATAATGACATAAATGATGCTTCATTAAACAACAACATTTATGTGCAATAATTGTAGGAAACTCATTTTGCTATAAAATTTTCCAATATTACCCAATCTAGAACCAATCAGTTGAGTTTACTCTAAGAATCCATCTACCAGATAAGAATCTATGTGCACAGACTGCAACATATTATGGTCTAATCATGACGCAACTTTGTGTGATTTACGCATGACAGAGTTCGATTGCTTCCAGGTTCAATCAATGCCAATTGCACATTGACTTCTCCTCAATCAATGTAATGCGCGCTCATAGGGCATTAGGGCCGGCTTGCATGATGCAAACTCTGTGATGTTGCCGTGCTTCGAGTAATTATAACTTCTTATGGCTATAATTTGTGTGGCAGTGAATAGTTTAAAGCTTTTATTTGCAAATAAAAACTTATAAAAGTTCAATGTTCTATGGTTGTTTAATCACTGTGATATTAAGGTGATAGTTTCCCAAATGCTCTTGCATATTAATTTCTAGTTGCATCTGAAAACTCGCCATTGTTATTAATTAGATGATAAACAACTCGCCATTGTTATTAATTAGATGATAAACAATCATAGACAAATGACCCACTTCATGCGAAAATGGGTCTTATGCCATATGCTGCAGACATAGCTACTGACCAGCCCATGGGTCTTGTGCCATATGTTGCAGGCATAGCTACTGACCAGCCCATGGGTCTTATGCCATATGTTGCAGGCATAGCTACTGACCAGCCCATGGGTCTTGTGCCATATGTTGCAGGCATAGCTACTGACCAGCCCATGGGTCTTGTGCCATATGCTGCAGGCATAGCTACTGACCAGCCCATGGGTCTTGTGCCATATGCTGCAGGCATAGCTACTGACCAGCCCNGTCAAACAATCAAGTTCTTGAAGCTTTTAGAAAGGCTAATAATAGTCTTATCTATCTGTCAAACAATCAAGTTCTTGAAGCTTTTAGAAAGGCTAATAATAGTCTTATCTATCTGTCAAACAATCAAGTTCTTGAAGCTTTTAGAAAGGCTAATAATAGTCTTATATCTGTCAAACAATCAAGTTCTTGAAGCTTTTAGAAAGGCTAATAATAGTCTTATCTATCTGTCAAACAATCAAGTTCTTGAAGCTTTTAGAAAGGCTAATAATAGTCTTATCTGTCAAACAATCAAGTTCTTGAAGCTTTTAGAAAGGCTAATAATAGTCTTATCAAGTCCTGGGTATACAAGTATATTGTATTAAACTGTTAACATAGGCATTTTTGAAGCAACTATCTGATTAATAGTTCAATTGTTTGGCTTATTATCCATAGAAACTGTGGATGACTCATAAAATGTCACTTAATGAGACATGAAACTTATTGATACAACTCATCAGAAACTTGCTTTCATGGTCTTGGTACAGATTTAGGTTATTATTGAATTGAACTTCATGTTTACAGTTTATATTTCTACAAAACTGATCTCAAGATATATCTTGATTATTTAAAGAGTAAGTTTTTATGACAATTACAACAGATTGCTATTGTTATTGGATTGATATCCATTAATTACAGTTTACGTTTCTATGACACTGATCTAAATTATCACAGATTTTTATTGTTATTGGATTGATATCCATTATTTAAAGTTAACGTTTCTATGACACTGATCTCAATTATTACAGATATCCATTGTTATTGGATTGATATCCATTATGTAAAGTTAACGTTTCTATGACACTAATCTCAATTATTACAGATATCCATTGTTATTGGATTGATATCCATTATTTAGAGTTAACGTTTCTATGACACTAATCTCAATTATTACAGATATCCATTGTTTTTGGATTGATATCCATTATTTAAAGTTTTCATTTCTATGACACTATAATCTCAATTATTACAGATATCCATTGTTATTGGATTGATATCCATTATTTAAAGTTAACGTTTCTATCACACTGATCTCAGTTATTATAGATTTGCACTGCAATAGGTTTTATTAATATAAATGCAGCTTTCTAACATGTGATTGTTGTTCATTATTACAGATGTGACGTTAAAGTTTTGATAATTCTTTTAATTTTAAACTTTGTGAACATCTGATTATGTTTTCAGATTGTTATACAATTCAACCAACATTTTATGTTTTCACAATGTCCTGGTCTTGTAACTTAAACTGAGTTTCTCAGAGGACATCAATCAACAAAACATAGTAAGTCTCACTGGCGTAGTGGATATGGTGTCTGCCTGGCAAGCAAGAGGTCATGAGTTTGATCCTCACTGTGGTAGCGTTATTAAGATCTCCATCAAAGGAACTAAGTACTGGTTTTACCCAGGATATAGACTCCAGAGTGTTTAACCCTTTGAGTGCTGGAACCGGATTTTGAAGGTTTTTGCAAACAGTTTGGATCCAGATGAGACGCCACAGAACGTGGCGTCTCATCAGGATTCAAACTGTTTGCTATTCTGATAGTATTCTTTGAAAAATCGAAGAAAATGCTAATTTTAGAAATTCAGCAGACAACATTTTAGCAGACGACAAATTACCCAGCATGCAAAGGGTTAACCTTCGGCTTTTGAAGCAATGGAGCTAAAATAAATAGGTTAAAACTAACAAAACATTGAAACCAGAATACAGAGGTATAAATATGTTTATTGTAACATTAATTACACATTACAAAAAGGAAAAACGATAAAAATAAAATGGACAATTTTATAATGGGAAATTATTGTAAATAATGTTTATTCTATGCTTGCAAAGACGATGTTAACAAAAGATTATACAAATCGATGACATGTTGACAGGTTGCATGAATAACCAGGCTGGGGGATTACGAATACGGAGGTAAAAAATGTACTTGAAATCTTGGAAAATGCATTAATGCAGTTGCATATCAGTGTCGCTAGGTGTCCTAGCCACATAAAAAGGAAATAAATAAGCAATATCCTGTTTAGAAAATAATCCCTGCAAAGATTAAAGAAAGAAATCAATCGGAATGGGCCTGTAAATAGAATGTGACATTTATGGACTGATTAATTGCCAGGTTCAGTTGCATTAAATAGATGGTCACAAATATTACTGCAGGTCTGCATTTCAATGATAACAGTGTTTGCTGATATTAAAAGACCCAAAAAACAATCAAAGGTGGGTTTCAAGTTTAACTATCATTATTTCTGATCTACTCTTCAATAGTTGTGCATTAAAAATTCAACCATGCAGCTTAGAGTACAATTTAAGGTAAATTCAAAAATTCAGTCTTTGACTTTTGAAAGCATCAATTAAAAAGCGTTAAAAGCAAAAGTATAAGTATTGTCTTTTATTCTTGTTGTCACATTTTTGCAATCTCTTTGTAAGCTGTTACCGCTTGTAAAGAAATGTACCATTACAGTCCTCATTTAAACCTTCTCTGATAGGGCTGCAATGACCCATGAATGCGATGCATCGATCAATTTAATCCATCTGTTGATGATTTAGTTTGAGACATAACCTGCTTGATGATTAAGTTTATAACACGATTTGGTTCATGATTTAGTTTATGACATGATTTGCTTGATGATTTAGTTTATGAGCTGATTTGCTTGATGATTTTATATATGTATAGTTTATGACCTGATTTGCTTGATGATTTAGTTTATGAGCTGATTTTGCTTGATGATTTAGTTTATGACATGATTTGCTTGATGATTTAGTTTATGAGCTGATTTGCTTGATGATTTTATATATATATAGTTTATGACCTGATTTGCTTGATGATTTAGTTTATGACATGCTTTAATTGCTTTCTCTGTTTGTGGACTCCATATGACATATTTGTTTCCTTCTCTCTATGAGGACTTCATTATGACATATTTTCCCTTTTCTCTTTGTGGACTTCATAATGACTTGTTTTGCCCTCTCTGTGTGTGGACTTCATAATGACAGGTTTTTCCTTCTCTTTGTGTGGACTTTATAATGACAGGTTTTGCCTTCTCTTTGTGTGGACTTCATAATGACCGGTTTTGCCTTCTCTCTGTGTGGACCTCATGTGACTTGTTTGGCCTTCTCTGTGTGTGGACTTCTTAAAACATGTTTTGTCTTTTTTGTTTGTGGACTTTTTATGACATGTTTTGTCTTTTTTGTCTGTGGACTTTTTATGACATGTTTTGCCTTTTCTGTGTGGACTTCATATGACATGTTTTGCCTGTTTTGTTTGTGGACTTGATATGACATGTTTTGCCTTATCTTTTTGTGTACTTCATATGACATGATTTGCTCTCTCTTTGTGTGGACTTTGTGTGACATGTTTTTCCTTCTCTCTGTTTGTGGACGTTATATGACATGTTTTGCCTTCTCTCTGTTTGTGGACTTCATATGAATGGTTTGCCTTCTCTATGTGTGGACTTCAAATGACATGGTTTGCCTTCTCTCTGTGTGGACTTCAAATGACATGGTTTGCCTTCTCTCGGTGTGGACTTCATATGACATGGTTTGCCTTCTCTCTGTGTGGACTTCATATGACATGGTTTGCCTTCTTTCAGTGTGGACTTCATATGACATGGTTTACCTTCTCTCTGTGTGGACTTCATATGACATGTTTTGCCTTCTCTTGGTGTGGACTTCATATGACATGGTTAACTTTCTCTCTGTGTGGACTTTATATGACATGGTTTACCTTCTCTCTGTGTGGACTTCATATGACATAGTTTACCTTCTCTATTTGACGACTTCATATGGCATGTGTTTGCCTTCTCTGTCTGTGGACTTCATATGACATAGTTTGCCGTTTTTGTTTGTGGACTTCATATGACTAGTTTGCCGTTTTTGTGTGTGGACTTCATATGACTAGTTTTCCATTTTTGTTTGTGGACTTCATATGACTAGTTTGCCTTTTTTGTTTGTGGACTTCTTATGATATGTATTGCCTTCTCACTGTGTGGACTTTATATGACATGGTTTACCATGAAGTCCACATATAGGCTTTTCAGGGACAATACTTTCAGTGGTCATGGAATTTTCCATTTAAAGGGAGTCTCGAAATAAAAATCCAGTCTAGGCAGAAAGTATCCATACAGGCTTATCCTGGATGACACTTTAAGATCATGCATTTAAGCCCCATTTTCCCAGAGCGACACACATACAAACAGAGTAAAACTCCAGTTGCATCAGCAGATGATTAATCATGCGAACAGTTGCATCAGCAGATGATTAATCATGCGAACCAGGTCCTTCATTTAATGCAAGTGACTCTCATTGCCCCCCAAAAAATAAACAACGGACAATAGCATGGGCAAACATGAACACAAATAAATCAAACGGGGGTCACCAAATATTGACATCTATTGATTGCTACATAGCCAAGTTGGTCAATGGTTTGCAAAATGAATACCCAGGCGTGATTTTTATGCTCTTTTCAGTCCTTGTAACTCCAGAAGGTCAACTGCCTTATAAACAATGTTTGTTAGCAATTAAATAATTTATACTTTCTTTGAGCAACATCAAGGCTATTTGCAGTTGGCCACATATTATGACATAAATGATGATACCTCATTAAACAACAGCATTTATGCACAATAATTATAGGAGACTCATTTTGATCTAACTGCCTCCAATATTCCCGGTATAAAACCAATCAGGTGAGTTATCTCTAAGAATCCATTTACCAGATAAGAATCTATGTGCACAGATTGCAACATATTATGGTCTAATCATGACTCAACTATGTGTGATTTACGCATGATAGAGTTTGATTACTTCCCCTCCAATCAATGCCAATTGCACATTGACTTCGCCTCAATCGATGTAATGCGCACTCAAAGGGCATTATGGCAGGCTTGCATGATGCAAACTCTGTGATGTTGCCGTGCTTCGAGTAATTATAACTTCTTATGGCTATATTTTTGGTCACAGTGAATAGGTTAAAGCTTTGATTTATTATAGAAATTAAAACCCAAACATGATCAATGTTCTGTGGCTGTTTCAGTACAGTAATATTAAGGTGGTATTTTCCCGCATGCTCTTGCATATTAATTCCTTATATGCATCTTAAAACTCACCATTGTTCTTAAATAGATGATAAACAGTGATAAATGACCCTCATTATGCAAAAATGGGTCTTTATATATAAATACCATATGTGTAAGACTGTGCATTGGCACAGTCTGGTCTGGAGCTACGCTTTCCATTAATGAGACCACGAAACCTTGCATGACTTCATAGCGGACAGGGAAGCACCTGACCAGACTGCCCCACTTTGCAGGTTGGTCAAGAGCTGAACAAGCCGCTTATTGCATACAACCCATTTGCATGATGCCGGTCAAATAAAAAAAAGCATTTATTTCTGTCTTTATGCATGTACATCTGATGATATGTTAAAGTAATATTATGTATTTATTTGATGTTTATACTTGGTAGATGCTGCTGTCTAAATGCCTGGTTGTTTTGGGTTCAAGATCAATTCCCTGGTTAAAGTGTTAAGCACAATGTATTTGCAGTTTTCTTTGTTCCTTCATACCATACATAATTGGTGCCTACAAAGTTTATTGAAATAATAGACAATTACAGCGTAGGTTACACAGCACTGATTCTTTCTTAATTGAAAAATGATGTTCAGAATTATGCGTTTACATGCTTTCCTAAGCATGTGATTGCCTCCTACTCCATGTATTTAAGGAGCCACTTAACTTGTCATAAACCGGATATGGCTGAACGAATATTATATAAATGGTTGCTGTTGATAGTTTTAAGTCATATTGTGGTAATAGTGTTTTGCAATAATATTGAAACAAATAATATTTTATACATGTTAACAAGCTGTATTTTAGATATGTTATTTTATTGCATAATTTGGGACTACTGAAGTTAAATACAATATTATACAATCCCCCCCCCCCACGCAATCCAGCCACAGCTCCCCCAGCCTATACATCTGGATACAAGCAGCATAATGATGATAATTGTATGTCACCAGAAACTGAAATTCAGCACTAAACCGGCCATCGGTGTCTTTCCTACACAGCATCCTGTTGGCAGCATGAAATTAACTTATCATAGGCGGTGAGTACATAATGTAACCCATTAAACAGGCCTCAACCCTACCATCCCTGCCACACACATATGAAGAGGAATCTCTAAAGTCATTGTCTTCGATCCTGTCACCTCGGCAGCCGCATAACTGTATTCTTTCTGTTGATAATTAGCAATTTCCATATTTATTCTTGTCTTATTTACATCTCTGTGTTTAATGGCAATAAGATGTCTGAAGTTTTGTATTATAGACTCAGAGAGAACTTATGGGCCCATATTTGTGAAGTTTTTATGCTCCCCCAAAATTTTTGGGGGGAGCATATAGTCGCCGCCTCGTCTGTCCGTGTGTCCGTGTGTGTGTCCGTCCGGATTTTTGTCCTGGCTATTTCTCAGCAACTAATGACCGGAATTCAATGAAACTTTATGGGAAGTTTCACTACCAAGAGGAGATGTGCATATTATCAGCGGATTCTGGTTGGATGATTTTTCACAGAGTTATGGCCCTTTAAAATTTTCCATTAACTGTACATATACTGCAATTATTTTTGTCCGGGCTATTTCTCAGCAACTATTGACCGGAATTCAATGAAACTTTATGGGAAGCTTCACTACCAAGAGGAGATGTGCATATTATCAGCGGGTTCTGGTCGGATGATTTTTCACAGAGTTATGGCCCTTTGAAATTTTCCATTAACAGTACATATAGTGCAATTCTTGTCCAGGCTATTTCTCAGCAACTAATGATGGGAATTCAATGAAACTTTATGGGAAGCTTCACTACCAAGAGGAGATGTGCATATTATCAGCCAGTTCTGGTCGGATGATTTTTTACAGAGTTATGGCCCTTTGAAATTGTCCATTATACATATAGTGCAATTCTTGTCCGAGCTATTTCTCAGCAACTAATAGTATGGTAATTCAACAAAACTTTATCGGAAGCTTCACTACCAACAGGAGATGTGCATATTATCAGCTGGTTATGGTTGGATGATTTTTCACAGAGTTATGGCCCTTTGAAATTTTATATAAACTGTACATATAGTGCAATACTTGTCCAGGCTATTTCTCCCCAACTACTGACCGGAATTCAATGAAGCTTTATGGGAAGCTTAACTACCTTGAGGAGATGCACATGTTATGAGTGGGTTCTGGTTAGATGATTTATTTAGAGAGTTATGGCCCTTTGAAATTTTTAAGTTGCTATACCATCCATCGTATTATTTTGTCCAAAGTTATGCCCCTTTTATCTGAATTTATAGTGCAATATTGTGCCAAAAAAAACTATGGTGAGCATCACCCGCCTCTGACGGTTTCTTGTTTGTTACAGGAAACAATCATGTAAATGTAAGAAAAATCCCTTTCCTATTAACTCAGGCTTTTCCACGATTTATCATTAAATTTTTGTTCTGTAAGAAAAATTGTATTTTGCAATGGTGAAGAAACATAATGCGATATTTTTTAAAGAAAATTCCTGTTAAGAATTTTATTGTTTGCTGTATAATTGTGCAAAAATTAAAAATGCAATATGTTGATGCAAACAATGGTTATTAGCTATTTACCCGAATTTAACGAAAAGCAACAACACAAACAGGTAGGTCTTACATACAATTAATTAGTAAGGTATTTTTGTTATGGAAATGAAGGCAAATTTCCATAACTGTTGCGTAAAATCTCTTTCTTCTAACTTCTCCAGTTTGTTGGCATCTTCACTAAAACTCTTATTTCCACGTTTGTCAACTAGTTTTAACAATTCAGAGTTCCTGTTTTATGGGCAGTTAAAATGTCTGAGCACACTGATTAGTTCCCCATGGCGAAAAGTTATGGCTTAATCTCCAGCTATTTTTTGGCAGTCATTTAGTCTTAAGGACATCAGGCAGAAAAAAGAAAACAAATTCTATGCTTCAGGCAACTCAAATTTACTTAACATGTGGGCGCGCAAAAAAATCAAGATGCCGTGTCCCATGCGACAACCATGTTGTTTGCTTCAAGGTCAAGGTCACATTGAACACTTGAAATTGTTGCATATTCCTTATGTGGATATAGTGAAAGTACATTTTTATGTACATTGTACACATTTCTAGTCATCAAGTATGTTTTTGTGAGTATTATTATGCATTATTGATTCATGCACTTTACTTTGTAAAGGGCTGTTACATGATATATATTATAAATTATAGTGTTTGAAATCAAAGTACTTAAAAGTAGGGATTGGATCGAATATCCAAAAATTCGAAAATCAGCCAAATATTTGAATCCAAAATTCATATTCGAATATTCTATTTTTATGAAAAGATACTTCCAAAAAAGTTATTAGCACATGTACAAAGTCGCAGTTTTGGTTTCCATTATAACTCATTGCTTTGATAATAGCTGCCATCCATGAACGAGATGATAATTGGCAGACGAGATGGTATAAGGAGAGGGACCAATCGTCAATTTACTATCAATTCATAGTTATGCAATATGTACAAACTATTTTCTGAAAATCAGTCGAAAATGAAAGTAAATTTATGTAAAACATTGATGTATATTGATAAACATTAAAAAAATCTGTGTTTTGACAGGTTTTTAACCTCAGCGGTCAATTGTATAAACAGTGGTTAATATTAACTTAGGTGACTTGATTAACGCAGTTATTTACATGGTTATGTTACCGCATTATAATTGTATTTGTATAAAGGATGGTTACTTCGTTGTAACCTAACCATTAAAATTTGTTAACTTACCACAGTAAAATTACCAACAATGCAACCCTGAAAATGACGTCGTTTTCACGCAAGTTGTCAGATGAACATTGTCCAATATGGCCCCTGACTCTGTCACAAAAGAAATAAGCGAAAAACGGGCTAAACCCTTTAGTGACCGAGAGGTGGAAGTTTTGAAGAACGTAATGAAAGAAAATCTTCATAAACTCAAAGCAAACCAAAGTGGCCACTTGTTACCTAATAAGTAATGGACACCATGCTCGTTGTAGTCAGAAACTTGGTACACAACATTATTTAAAGCCCCATTAACACTCAAAATCAACAATATTTCGTAAAATATTTCGTAAAATAAAGTTAACCCATACAAAATCATTGATCCTTAAAGCAATAGCCAAAATGTGAACGCTAGATGTGGTCTGGTAACATAGATTTAACAAGATACATTGTTACCAGACCACATCTAGCGTTGAAATTATGGCTATTATATACGGAACACTGATTGTGTACGGGTCAACTTTATTTTAAGAAATAATTAAAGAAATATTCGTTGATTTTGAGTGTTAATGGGGCTCACAGTCTGGTTATGATGTTTACGCATTGAAACGCAAAACTCATTAATTTATTGGGATGATATAACTATTGTGGTTAGTCTACATTAGCGACACGATAATTCACATGGACCGAAGTAAGGTGCAACGAAGCAATACAATGAAACAAATACATAATTTTTAAAATATGTTGTCACAAGATTTATTATCGGATCCCGAGTAATTACAGTTTCATGCTTGTACATTTTTTTTTACAAAATTTATGATCTAATCCCGGCTGAAGTTTGGAGCAATAAAAGTGTGCGTTTTGCAACACTGTGTTTTGCAAGATAGAATCTATTTTTGAAAAATGAAATGAGTAAAATAGACATAAAATAATTTTTTGGAACAAGAGCACTTGCATTGAGTATCAAGTTAAACGAAGTTTGTATTTAAATAGTTAATAGGTATTTAATGTTCATGCCATTAAGCATTAAATATTGGGTACTTAAAATGATAACTTTATTTGTTTCAAGTTACGGAATTAATATACGTAACATCACTCAAATTATGCTTCAATTAGGCTTTTTTTAATTTAAGTCTTACATAGTTGATAAGTCTACTTTTGCTTTGTTCACTTTGTTTTGCCTTCTCTCTGTTTGTGGACTTCTTATGACATGGTTTGCCTTCTCTCTATGTGGACTTCAAATGACATGGTTTTCCTTCTCTCAGTGGGGACTTTATATGCCATAGTTTGCCTTCTCTCTGTGTGGACTGGATATGACATGTTTTGCCTGTTTTGTTTGTGTACTTGATATGACATGTTTTGCCTTATCTTTGTGTGTACTTCATATAACATGTTTTGCCTTCTGTTTGTGTGACATGTTTTGCCTGCTCTCTGTTTGTGGACGTCATATGACATGTTTTGCCATCTCTCTGTGTGGACTTCATATGACTTGTTTTGCTTTCTCTCTGTTTGTGGACTTCTTATGACATGGTTTGCCTTCTCTATGTGGACTTCAGATGACATGGTTTGCCTTCTCTCATTGTGGACTTCATATGACATTGTTTACCTTCTCTCTGTGTGTACTTCATTTGACATGTTTTGCCTTCTTTCGGTGTGGACTTCATATGACATGGTTTACCTTCTCTCTGTGTGTACTTCATATGACATGTTTTGCCTTCTCTCGTCGTGGACTTTATATGGCATTCTGTCAGTTTATTCATAATTACATGCTTTGCTTTCTCTGTTTGTGGACTTTATATGACATTTTTGTTTCCCTCTCTCTGTGAGGCCTTCATTATGACATGTTTTCCCTTTTCTCTATGTGGACTTCAAATGACATGGTTTGCCTTCTCTCAGTGTGGACTTTATATGCCATGGTTTGCCTTCTCTCTGTTTGTGGACGTCATATGACATGTTTTGCCTTCTGTCTGTGTGGACTTCATATGACATGTTTTGCCTTCTCTCTGTTTGTTGACTTCATATATCATGGTTTGCCTTCTCTCCTCGTGGACTTCAAATGACATGGTTTGCCTTCTCTCTGTGTGGACTTCATATGACATGGTTTGCCTTCTCTCTGTGTGGACTTCAAATGACATGGTTTGCCTTCTCTCGGTGTTGACTTCATAACACATGGTTTACCTTCTCTCTGTGTGGACTTCATATGACATGATTTGCCTTCTCTAGTTGTAGACTTCATATGAAATGGTTTACTTTCTCTCTGTGTGGACTTCATATGACATGGTTTACCTTCTCTCTGTGTGGACTTCATATGACATAGTTTACCTTCTCTATTTGAGGACTTCATATGACATGTTTTTGCCTTCTCTGTCTGTGGACTTCATATGACATGGTTTGCCTTTTTTGTTTGTGGACTTCTTATGACATGTTTTGCCTAATCACTGTGTGGACTTCATATGACATGGTTTACCATGAAGTCCACACAGGCTTTTCAGGGACAATACTTTCAGTGGTCATGGAATTTTCCATTTAAAGGGAGTCTGGAAATAAAAACCAAGCCTAGGCGGAAAGTATCCATACAGGCTAATCCTGGATGACACTTTACGATCATGCATTTAAGCCCCGTTTTCCCAGCGGGACACTCATACAAACAGAGTGGAACTCCAGTTGCATCAGCAGATGATTAATCATGCGAACCAGGTCCTTCATTTAATGCAAGTGACTCTAATTGCCCCAAAAAATAAAAAACAGACAATAGCACGGGCAAACATGAACACAAAAAAATCAAACAGGGGTCACCAAATATTGACATCTATTGATAGCTTCATAGCCAAGTTGGTCAGTGTTTTGCAAAATGAATACCCAGGCATGATTTTTACGCTCTTTTAAGTCCTTGTTACTCCAGAAGGTCAACTGCCATTATAAACAATGTTTGTTAGCAATTAAATTATTTATACTTTGTTTGAGCAACATCGAGGCTATTTGCAGTTAGCTACATATTATGACATAAATGATGATGCCTCATTAAACAACAGCATTTATGCACAATAATTATAGGAGACTCATTTTGATCTAAACGCCTCCAATATTCCTGGTATAGAACCAATCAGTTGAGTTATCTCTAAGAATCCATCTACCAGATAAGAACCTATGTGCACAGATTGCAACATATTATGGTCTAATCATGACTCAACTATGTGTGATTTACGCATGACAGAGTTTGATTACTTCCCCTCCAATCAATGCCAATCGCACATTGACTTCGCCTCAATCGATGTAATGCGCACTCAAAGGGTATTAGGGCTGGCTTGCATGATGCAAACTCTGTGATGTTGCCGTGCTTCGACTAATTATAACTTTGTAATGCTATATATTTTGTCACAGTGAATGGTTTAAAGCTTTGAGTAGCAAATTAAAACGAAAACCCAATGTGGTGCGGCTGTTTCATCACTGTTATATTTAGGTGTTTTTTTCCCCAATATGCTCTTGCATTTAAATTTCTAGTATGCATCTGGGAACTAACAACTATTTAATTAACACTTTGCATGCTGGGAAATTTGTCGTCTGCTAAAATGTTGTCTGCTAAATTTCTAAAATTAGCATTTTCTTTGATTTTTTTTCAAAGAATACTATCAGAATAGCAAACAGTTTGGATCCTGATGAGACGCCACGTTCTGTGGCGTCTCATCTGGATCCAAACTGTTCGCAAAAGCCTTCAAAATCCGGTTCCAGCGCTCAAAGGGTTAACAATGATAAATGACCTGCATAATGCAAAAATGGATTTTGTGCCATATGCTGCCAGCGTAGTTCCAAAAAACCTTCACATTCACACAGTTTGGTCTGAAGTTAAGCTGTCCGTTAATGACACCACAAAATCTTGCGTAACTTCATAGCGGACAGGGTAGCTTCTGTCGGAAGGAGCTACGCTGGCCGCGTTTGGCAAAAGACCCATTTTTGCATGATGTGAGTCAAATAAAAACTTATATTTCTGTCCGTATGCATGTACATATGAAAATTGTCTCAAAGGTGTATAAGCAACCCCAAGAACGTTTAGTTCAGACGTACAAGACATGCTAGAGAGCAAATGCCAAGGTCACAGCAGTCACAATAGTTTTAGGAGGCATGCCTTTAATGAGGTATGAACGTCATGACGACGCTGACGATCGCTGTTTGAAAAAAAAAGAAACTGCCAAGGACAGGGTTGAAACATTGCATAAATGTGAAAAATATAAATAAACAGCAAAAACTGACACAGTGGATGATAGCATTTGGGTTTTTTTGGCAAAAAAAACATGGCATTCTTACTATGACTATAGGCGTTTTCAAAAACTGGCTACTCTGGTTTGTAGGGATGAGGCAAGTCAGGTGTGACAGGGGTATAAATACTTTCATTCCAACAGCATCAATAAGATTTTGAACTTATAGTGAATTTTATCCTTAAATAGAAAATGTGTCGCTTGCAGGAAGCACATTGTTACATGGATGATAAAGGTCCTACTTGGACATCAAAGATCAAAATAAAGCTTTTATCATGTCACACCTGTTCCAAGATCCGTAACATCTGTGTCAAAGTGGTATGTCGGAGTATTAATCCCCTCCAGTAATAGAATAATAAGATATGAATTAAAATGGTCCATGCTCTGTGAAAACAGCTCTAAATGCATGTGCGTAAAGTATCGTCCCAGATAGGCCGTAACGTAGTCCGCACAGGGTAATCTGGGATGATACTTTCCGATTAAATGATTTTTGTTTGTTTAAAGGAAGTCTCTTTTAAATTAAAATCTAGTCTAGACAGACTTTAGAGGTAAGGCTAATCTAGGACAACATTTAACGCACATGCATTAAGCCCAGTTTACCCAGAGCGCGGCTCAAATATAAAGTTTATATTTATATGATTGTTGATCAGCAGGTAATTTTTTGTGTAGTTCTGACGCTCATATCCTTGTTGTTAATTGGTTATTAAACAAAGATCAAATGAATCTTTTATTTTTTTAAGAATTGTCTCTTCTTTTTTCAGAGGTATAAATAATATAATTCAAATTAATTTCATTGACACACCCAATGCACACTATTATTATGTTCATGTCAGATTTAATGTAAAAAATGAAGCAAATTATATGCTTCAATAAATAAAATTCATTTTGTACAGTGTTGACTTAAGTAAATTGCTTTTTCCAGTCTGTTTTTCATCTGCTCAATTTCAATGAGGATGATTCAAACCTTATAAAGTTGAAGTTCTGTTTGATTTTATAAAGTTAATTTAGCACAAGCATNAAACCTTGAAAAGTTGAAGTTCTGTTTGATTTTATAAAGTTTATTTAGCACAAGCATGTGATTTTATTTGCACATGATTTTATTGAGTGATCTGATTTCAGCTCTTCATTTCAGCCCACTTAAAAAACGAAAAAGCATTAAAACCTAATGGGTTGTATTCACTGGTAATAAATTCAATGTTTGCCATAAATGGATTCAATATCATGGCGGTAAGGTGCATTTGAAGGGGGGNGATTGTCCCCGGAAGCTTTGGAGTACCCTTGAAGGGGGGGTTGTCCCTGGAAGCTTTGGAGTACCCTTGAAGGGGGGGTTGTCCCCGGCAGCTTTGGAGTACCCTTACGAGCTTATGATAAGATTATATAAATTGAAATCTGTGACAGAGATTTATTCAGCCCTGATAACAATGATTATGTTTGTTATATTGCAGCGGAAGTATTTTTCGTGAATGAAAGGAGTGTCTTGGTTATGGTGCATTATTTATTTGTATTTTTTTGTGTGGGGGCAGGGAGGGGGATTTTGAGCGTTATATTATGAAAGTACCATTATTTATTTATTTAAAAAAAAATAAGTTTTTAAGAATTCAATTTCAACAAATGTGTGAAACAGAGCATATTATGCAAATGATAGCATACAGATCAATCTTCAGCTTGTTGAAGATGACATCATAAATGACCAGTGTCATACAAAAATGGGTCTTATGCGACAAGCAGCCATGTTAACTCCAGAACAGCCTGCATGCACTATTGGGCAGTCTGGTAAGGGGCTATTCTGCCCGCTTTAAAGTCGTGCAAAGTTTTGTGGTCTCATTAGTTGACAGGGTAGCTCCTCACCAGACTGTGCAAATGCCCAGGCTGGTCTGGAGCTATCCTTGCCGAATGTAGCATAAGACCCATTTTTGCAAGACTTGGGTCAAATATGAAAAGTAGTCCACTTGTTTGAGTGCACTGAAAATGTTTTTCCTCCTATCTGCAAAGTGATTTGATGAACTTGTCTTGCATGCAAGTGTTATTATTCCAGTGTTATACATACCAATACCAATTTTAAATAGAAAAATTAAGAATCCACAAGATGCACTCAATTTAAAGGTTTTTCTGAAATTTATATTATTTCATTATGTATTTGTATCATTGCTGTGCCTGTTTGCGGAAAGCATTCTCAGTTGTCAAGATAATATGCATTTGTGCCTCAGAGCTTTTCTAAAATGTGTATATGTCATTCACAGTGCAATTTAAAAATCACTTAACCACAAATGTTCACCATCTTAAGACAAGGTGGTCAAAGGTCCATATTGCAGAAAAACAGCTTCTCGGGACTGTAACTTCAGCATGCAATTTTAAATAAATTTATAACAATTTATGATTGAGGAATAGCGTGTTATGTGTGACACCTGTCCNCCCGTCCCCCCCCCCCCACATCAAAGGTTGAGGTCACTAGTCAGGTGTGGCCATAAAACAGCTTATCCAGGCTTTAACTATGTCATTAATCATGCAATTTAAAAATGACTTACCTCAAATGACAACTTTGAGGAGAGGGTGCATTTCTTGTAACACCGCCTCCCTACCTACAAGGTCAAGTCACTGTTGAAGGTCAAGCATCAAATTAGGCCATGAAACAGCTTGTATGGACTGTTACTTCCATCATGCCATTCTAAGATAACTATATATGTCGTGTTCTGAGAAAACTGGGCAAAATGCTTGTGCGTAAAGTGTCATCCCAGATTAGCCTGTGCAGTCCGCACAGGCTAATCCGGGACGACACTTTCCGCCTTAACTAGATTTTTCGCTAAGAAGAGACATCATTTAAACCAAAAATTCCATAAAAGCGGAAATTGTTGTCCCTGATTAGCCTGTGCGGACTGCACAGGCTAATCTGGGATGACAATTTACGCACAAGCATTTTGCCCAGTTTTCTCAGAACACGACACATATAAGCACAAATCAACCATAGGAATATGATGAGTCCTGTGTAGCATCTGTCTCGTAACCTCAAAAGTCAAGGTCACACTTAAAGGTCAAATGTTAAATCAGTTTGTCTTGACTATTAAATCTTTATTCATCATGGAAATTTAAAATAATTTTCCACAAATGGTCAACATGTGCATAAGATAATACCCCTTAGGCAAAGATAAAGGTCACACTAAAGGCTAAAGGTCAAATATCTGCACAGTGCTGCTTGTTAAATAATTTACAGGAATTATAGACAATGGGCTTGACATGTTGCTGACAGGCATCTAGTTTGATGCAAGTTCTCTGCAGGTTTTTATCTCCAGTTGAGCATCCAGCTTTGTAAGTCCTGAGATGTTGCATAAAGGTCCAACTTCATTAACGATTATACCATAGGTAGGACAGTTTCTAAGCAAAAATAGCAAAAACATGTCCCACACTAGTGGATGTTCAAGGCTATCACTGTGCAATGAAACTTGTTCATTCTATGCATGCTGTGGCAGAAGCAATGCAGAGCAGTGACTCAAAATCTGTCTACAGTGCAGTCCACACAGGCTAATCAGGGACAAAGGAAGTCTCTTTTAAACAAAAACGAGAGCGCCGATGGCGTTGAAAGCATAGTTGC
>VMBQ01011562.1:0-21152 GCA_007657795.1 Dreissena rostriformis | reverse complement strand
GTAATCATAATCAGAGGGTCATAACTGCCTTATTGACTTATATTGTGAAATATCTTTTACAATCTTCTCTAAAACACCAATGCCAAGTGGTTTAACATTTGGCGTGTTATATCGAATAGTAGTCATCTGAAGTTTCTTCAATATAAAGAATTGAAACTCCAAAAGCTCCTGCAGTATTGCATTTCTATTATACACAAATTAGTGGTCCTTTATTTATAGCAAGTGACCAATTGCCAAAACAGTACAGTACGGTCCTAAACGAAACAACATGCGCACATAGTAGAATAAAGCTGGGATCACCGCATTAGAACGGTCAATGCTATGCACTTGGGGTTAAAACCGGTTAAAGAGCTTCTTCGGGCCCAATCTTCAAGGTATTGTCCAATGCCAATAATCATGTTGGACTATTTGAGCCAGATTATTTTAGATATAGACATGTATTCTTATGAATTTTCTCCTTCAAGTTCATCTTTTCATATTGGACTAAATATACAATGACATCTTATCATTTTAAAACATTTCGTACACTGGCATCTTTTCATAATGGAATTATCGTACACTGCCATATTATCACATTGTACTAATCGTACATTATATTCGTAGTACGTTGGACTAGTCGTGCACTGAAAATTAATTAGATTTGACTTATCTTAAAAAAATAATTATCAATATTGGGCGTATTGTTCCATTGCATCTCTTTATGATAGACCATTTTGCAATGTCATCTTATTACATTGCACTATTTGATAGACCTTTTATTGCACTAACTGTATTACAGAAGGTTATCGAATTGGACTAAGTATATAATAGCATCCTCTAAGATTAGATTTATAGTATAGTTGTATATTATCCTATTGTTCCAATCGTACAATGCTTAATAAAATGTATTACTAATGGACGAATCGTAATGTTTCATTTAATAATAAATAAAGTATTGTACGATATCATTATTATCAAGGTGGGTTATTCGTACCATGGCAAATGCCATGTCTACATGTATGTAAAGCATTTGAAGATTCAATTTGTTTATGGCACTTTTAATAAAGTGGTAACATTTTGATAACATTATATTTACAATGGCCTTTTGGCGACAAGCACATCACTTTAATATTATAAACGCTTTGATACTTGAATGACTCTATTCATCAAATGTATTATATTTGTATCCCCACCAAGATATATTCAAATATAAATCCAAATTGTAAATAACTTTATAAGAAAAATCAGTGCCCCTTATCCGTGTCCTTTACAATTAAACATTCTGAAACATTTGTTTCTTAGATAAGATAGTTGTATCCAGAAAAAAAACATTCATATATCCGAATTATATATTATTTTACATCTATATATATCTTGCAATATGCATGTTATCAGTCGTGATGTCTAATGATTAAGCAATGTCACTTTAATCAAAACCACACAATTCTGATTAAACAGTGCTTTGCAAACAAGAGTTGGCAAAGTTGGATCCATGTACGGACAGCAGAACACAGCAGTTGGGATCTATTCAGCAAAGACTTGTTGGCTATCAACTAGTAGCCGGTGAAGACGCTATTTGTGATGACTCTTTACAAAAAGGATGGTACTTCACTGATACGTTCGTGTTGGCTTCTACAAAGGAACGTTGTGGAACACTCCGAAATTGGTATCGCAGAGGTGAGTGACAGTGTAGTTATAACATTTTTTTCCGAATAACCGCCGAACTTAATAAGGCAAACGATATGACCTGTGATAGACCTAACTTCTGCACAAATAAAATATATCATTTTAATATCATTATGGATGTCTACATGTATTTGTATTTGTATTTTTGTCGTCGGCTATAAATTAACTTCATGGTAGTTTTTCAAACAAAAGTACGCTCACCTATGTCTTTTTCATTTTTAAACGATTACATTTCAAGTATAATGGTGTTTGTATTTGCAATTAGAGAAGGACAGTTTACCGGTCAGGGTCAACGAATATCGAGATATCGTCTTATGTAGAAACGGACCCAATAATGAATGCGACAAAACGAGCCAGGTGTCAGTTATCAAATGCGCTGAAGACAAGTTTGTTTTTTATATCAGTCCGGTTTCAAGCTGTATAGAGGCGTATTGCTTGGGTAAGACAGTAACTTCAAATTGTAATCTTTGTAATTGTTAACTGTTTATTAACATAAGCAAACATACTATTATACATATGTTTAGATAATTCACTACTTGTAATAGGTATGCTATAATAGTAGCTGTGCATTGATTCATCAGCATATAATATATACTTGCGAAACGAATACAAATAAAAGGACGATTAAGTTAATGAAAACAAACATATATGCATAATTATTGTCTTTTTAAGACAGATTCTAGTTTTGATGGTTCTTACAAAACTGTTGTATGCAACATTAAAACAAACATTCAATAATATACAATGTGTTTATTGTATTGTATTGCTTTGTGCATTATATTTATAATATTTTGATGTCGTTTTAGAGAGACGAATTACGGTGCCAGACGGTAAGTTTCCTCAATGAAAACACTTTTTAAGTTCCTTCTTGCTTGTTCAGAATTAATCTGACACAATGATTTCCATTATGTTGTATGCATACACTGAATCATAACGGTAACTGTGCTGAACCACAAGTATAACCATTTGTACACCAGCATATGCAGGAANCACACTAATGTTGTTTTTTTCGCATTGCATTTATATGTAGCATTCTTTATTCTTGTTAAACGGTAATACATAATCGATGGCACAACAGTGAAAGTGTGTATATCTAAAATTCGAATTGCACAAACCACTGTTATCTTTATAGGACCATCACAACCGGATATATCAAACCTCAAACTCAGTATAAACGTTGAAGTGAAACGGCCAACAGATGATAATGAGCTACAGTTTTACTGTGACTTCAACTCAAGTACCAACGCAGATTACTTTTACAAAGTAGCATGGGCAATCTCACAGAGCTCACTTTCAACCCACGAGCTTCATCGTTCTGAACCAGTCAGATATATAAGCCAGGATGATTTCCGGCAGAAAACCATGATGACAGAATCACACTTGAAGGCGCCAAGATATTTCGGATTAGGAATAACTGTGAGTGGTTGCATCTGTATTGCACTCGATGCTAAATGTGTAAATAAGACATTTACCTGCATAGACTCAATTGCAGTAACATTAATAAAAATATTTTTTAAATGTATTTGTTTTCAGATTGTTTGCTCTATAACGGCCAGAAAAGACCCCGCGTCCGCGGAAAGCGCCCCGGTTATAAGTCCTGAAAAGTTCTTAGGCATTCGAGTAAGTATAGTATCATGCGTTTATATATATAGAGTCTTCGTGTAGGCATTAAACAGTTCAAGCGACGTTCATATCACGAACCAGATGGTATATTGGTCTTTGCAATAGCTCAATTTGTCTTCTTGTAGGCATTAAACAGTTCAAGCCACGTTCATATTACCAACCAGATGGTATATTGGTCTGTGCAATAGCTCAATTTGTCTTCTTGTAGGCATTAAACAGTTCAAGCCACGTTCATATTACCAACCAGATGGTATATTGGTCTGTGCAATAGCTCAATTTGTCTTCTTGTAGGCATTAAACAGTTCAAGCCACGTTCATATTACCAACCAGATGGTATATTGGTCTGTGCAATAGCTCAATTTGTCTTCTTGTAGGCATTAAACAGTTCAAGCCACGTTCATATTACCAACCAGATGGTATATTGGTCTGTGCAATAGCTCAATTTGTCTTCTTGTAGGCATTAAACAGTTCAAGCCACGTTCATATTACCAACCAGATGGTATATTGGTCTGTGCAATAGCTCAATTTGTCTTCTTGTAGGCATTAAACAGTTCAAGCCACGTTCATATTACCAACCAGATGGTATATTGGTCTGTGCAATAGCTCAATTTGTCTTCTTGTAGGCATTAAACAGTTCAAGCCACGTTCATATTACCAACCAGATGGTATATTGGTCTGTGCAATAGCTCAATTTGTCTTCTTGTAGGCATTAAACAGTTCAAGCCACGTTCATATTACCAACCAGATGGTATATTGGTCTGTGCAATAGCTCAATTTGTCTTCTTGTAGGCATTAAACAGTTCAAGCCACGTTCATATTACCAACCAGATGGTATATTGGTCTGTGCAATAGCTCAATTTGTCTTCTTGTAGGCATTAAACAGTTCAAGCCACGTTCATATTACCAACCAGATGGTATATTGGTCTGTGCAATAGCTCAATTTGTCTTCTTGTAGGCATTAAACAGTTCAAGCCACGTTCATATTACCAACCAGATGGTATATTGGTCTGTGCAATAGCTCATTTTGTCTTCTTGTAGGCATTAAACAGTTCAAGCCACGTGCATATTACCAACCAGATGGTAGCTGACGTATATTACGAGCTTACCGTTCCATTTGGGTGTCCAAAGGGATATGACAATGACGATAAATATTGCTATTTGGATGCAAAACTGTTTATCCCACAATCCAGCACTGCTAACTGTAACAAGCCAGATATTATTCACAGCAACAGTGAGGCAAATTTATGCGGTCTACGATTTTACCGATCTGATGTCGGAAAACCAAAGAAACTACAAGTGCAGCCTAAGTTCCCAACGTCGAACATTCACTTGAGTCAGCCAATGACACTGGTCTTGACAACCATAAACAACGAAGCACATCTATTTTTCAGCAATTATTCTGTTGATACAATGCAGGTATTGCTTAACAATTAGTTGGTCTAGTTTGTATTGCCTTATTACTTGAACAACATCAGAACGATTTTCAATTTTGATATTAGGTTGTGCCTACTAACATTTAATATTCTATATTTTATGAATAAAAATTAAGTTGGTGCTCAACGGTAGAAAATAATTTGCGATGTATTCTTATGTTATTATAGCACTTAATTACAATCTGAAATATAATTGTTGTTTATGTTACTAGGTTACTGTGTCAACGGACCAAACCGTCCTTAATAACAAATATTGCTACGCAGTTTGTGACCCACATATGATGACCTTTGACGGGCTGTGAGTATAAACGTTAACATGCAAATTACATAGTATGCGTTAATTAGATATTTAACGTACCTTTATAACGCGACCAAAGCATATTTGTTTATGTTACATCCCAAAATAGGTTTAATATTGAACGATGACGTCAGATTTACTTGTAAACTATTTCTTCATAGGAAAACATAATTATATTCATAGCTCAAATTTCAATAAATTGGTAATTATGTAAGTCAATAACTTAATGTTCGTAGTACAATTGTATTCATAAGATCATTACTTGTGATTTATATTTCATGTTCGCATCCAGTCCGTACGAGAACCAGAACGCCGGGACGTTTGATCTGTATATTCACAAGGAATATAATCAGAAAGTAAGATGTTGCTTTTAACAACACTTTCTTTGTAAAATGCATGACGTTTCCATCTGTGCCAACGGAGCTAAGATTCAGATCCTAACGTAATAAGGCTTTAGTTCACATTCAACNAAAAAAAAATCTCTTACTTTGCTTTTTGTTTACAATGGACGAACTTGTGTACAATAACTGTTGAAACTAATTTTTATTTTTAGGTCACTTTACCGAGCGGAACCTATGTCGATATAAACCTCAATATATGGGGTCATTTCATGAACGTCTACGTCTACCCGTCAGTGGCTGATGTTAAGAAAACCTCTGGCCTCTGCGGCTTGTTTGATGGAACTACTAACAATGATCGCCTCAACAGACCAGGTTCTAACGACCCTGATCCAAACATAAGCTGGATGTAAGTATATAAAAAAGCAATAGTCACCTAATGACGTGTTGCTGTCCGGTAAGCGTAGTGGTTGGTACATGCGCTTTTCACCTGGGCGATCCGGGTTTAATCCCCGTTTCCGGCGAGTGTGAGTTTGGTTGGTGGTCACCATACCGGACAGGTGGGTTTTCCTAAGGGCACTTCTGTTTCTCCCCAAAGCACAAGACCACGCAAACATTGATTATCTTTCAGTAAAGGCTAACTAGCTGGAAAATGCAGCTATAATTAAAACATCGTCCCCACTTTCGTGAGTCTAGTACGCAAATAATGTAGGATTGCTGGGACACACTCCGGGTCGTCACACAATGCGGAATCAGGCCCGGAAGGTTCTCATACACTCCGAAACATACACTCACCCAAAAGACGCTTCTGGTTATATATTGTTTTCCCTTCACCGATCTATGCTTTTATATGAAACTGATTGCTTAACCTAAAGCGTTTCACTTTTTAGGGTAAAAGAAGCTGAAAGTCTGTTCAACGAAAATGTCGTGTTGCCGCCTTGGAACGATCGCTATCGTTTCTGTACATGTAACGAACGAAACTCGAACAAACCCATAAACATTGCTACTTGCGATGCGGAAATAAAGAAAACCTGTGATGCCAAACCAATATTCACAGACAGATGTATGAATACACGCAGGAAAACGAGAGATGTCACTGGCAAATATCGACCTACAGACGAGGGTGACTTCCATAAAACAGTGCAAATCGCGTTTGTGTCTAACAACCGTGATTTAGTCATGACACAAAAGGTGATGTGTATTATACATTATTACAGATTTAAATTTTGTTTTTTGAAGCTTTGAATTAATATTAAATGTGTATTAACATTAAAAAATTAACGTATGCGCAATTTCAATGTTGTAGGTGGGGTCAATACAAAATTACACAGAGGAAACAGCACGGCAAGATTGCATGAAAGTATTGAATACCACTGCGTTCCAAAAATGTTCTAATGTGCCAGGTTTAGACTTCTCATCGACAATAAATGACTGCATCATGGACGCACAGGTACTTACTTCCTAACATGTAAACCTTTCGAAACATATGACTGTACAATTATTCTGCTCATATTATTGTACTATTACCACCGCTACGAATGCTTCTACTACTGCAACAACAACAACAACTACTACTTCTTATACTTATACTACTTCTAGTACTTTTACTACTAGTTTTGTACTGTCCTTTTTGTATATTTATATTTGCAAATTAGCATTGGTTTTAAAACTAGAAAATAACAATTCTGTATTCGGAGTTATTTAGTTGTGTTGTTTTGCATTTGAAACTTTATTTAAATTAATATGCAGCTTATTTGGTGACTCCCAACGGACTCTGTATGACACAAAACATCATCCTGACCTGTGCATCTCCTGTATTGTGTACTTTGTGTGTAAACCAACTAACTCCGTTCCGAGACTCCTAAAGTCTCAAAGGATTGCTATATAATGCAGGTTAACACATACTTGTAGTATTGTACCAGAGTCTGTCTCTGGCGCGTACCAATTGTGTGAGACCCAAAGCCTCAACTATATGAGGTTCACCCATTGACTGTACTACGCGATGACTGATAGTAATTAACAAATGTGTGCTGGGTAAACTGCTTCCACTGATGATTGCATTAAAATGAAACATCTAGCTCTATTTTTTTTCTTTACATTAGATAACAGGCACTATGGACTGGACATTAATCCACTTGGAAACAATCAAGTCATTATGCATTCAACAAGTCAAGATTCAAAAGTTTCCACCAAAGGAAGACTTGGTTGGAATAACTGTCACCATTGACGGAACCTCATATTTCAACATATCGGATGAGAAAACCGTTCTTCCCGCTACTGTTATTACTGGAGAGATATTTGAGGACATCCGAAGCGTCTCTTGTCCTCACGAGTGTAGCGGATTTGGAAAATGTGTCAAAGGTACATATGCCGAGTTAATATGAAACCGTTGCAATTGTCGTAGAAGTGTTGTTTGAGTTGTTTGTAAGTTTTAAGGAATATTTAGAAGTGAGTTTCCCAGTGATTTTAGTTTTGTTTTTATTCAAATAGCGTACATTAACAATACACAACATGACAACTTCTTAAATGTAAACATGTAGAAAACATGACACATACTTAAATAGTATGTTATCAAAATTGAGTATTAAATGCAGTTGTTCAATACATGTAACGAGTAAATATGCAGGATTAACAATTGCCTTACACGGGTTTGTGTGTTGTTCGTCAATTTAAAGGAATATTTTAAAGTGACTTTCCAGTGATGATATTGTTTGTCCAACTCAAATAGCATACATTAACAATCAATAATATGACAACTACTTAAATTTACCTTTTGTTGTTAACAAAGAAACATATTTAGATAGTATTTTATGAAATGAAAAAGTATGTATTGCAGTTGGTCAATACTACTCGTACTAAAATGTAGTGTTTTCATACGTTTTTCTAAACAAATTGAATATAAATTTAGTTGTATTTTAACAGCTTAACAATTGTCTGCATTTAAAGGTTCTTGCGTCTGCAAGGAAGGTCATACCGGAGAAGATTGTTCTTTAGACGCCACCAGCCCCCCAAAAATGAGAGGAATCCCAGACGAAGGCTTGTGCGACTTAAAAGAACGAGCTTGTAAGAAAACATCGGTGTTCGGGGACAATATTATATTTGATAATCAGATCAAATGTAACATCGAGCCTTTAAAGGTACATGGATTATCATTCCTGTTGATTATTCTTTTTTAATTTGATAATTTGAACACTGTTAAAAATACTGCTTTAAATTGCATTTATTGTAATTATAAATATATATATATATCATGAATTACATTAATATATACCTTGGATCCTCACATATTCCTGATCAAATTTATTGCTTGTTTCAATATGGTGCTAGTATGGAAATACTTTTCGTTGTTCTATATAAAAAATGACCGATTTTCAAAACATAATAGCTGGTTTTTGTATGTTTCAGATAAACGTGAGAAATGATGGGTTGACTGAACAACAATACCAAGTGACAGCTGTGCCGCAGACTTTTATGGAGGTTTCCTGCCCTATTGAAGAAAGCAAGAAACGGTCAATGGGTGCTGAAGCCGAGATTGACAACATCGTAGCCAGAGCGTACAATATTTCACTGAGTAACGACGGTGTAAATTTTAGTGAAGAAGACACGCTTCTCGTGTACGACTCAGCTTGTGTTATTTGTACCAAGATAGCTGGTGCCATAACATGCCACAAACAGGTTGGTTGTTATTTATCAAAGTTTTACAAATCGTTGAAAGGGTTTTTGACACTTGCTTTGTGCCATGTTTTATCGGTAAATTGAACTTGTAACTGCTAAATTTAATGATTTTGTGTACATTTTAAGGGCGGTTTTTGTGTTACCAACGGAGAATGCTATGACCCAGGCGACACACTTGGTTGCTATACATGTGCTGTTCCTGTGTCTGGACTAGCTGCCTGGCAACCAGGACCAGGTTTGTATTTGGGTTGTATTTGCAAAATAATGCTCGCTAGCTCATAGCCACGGCTTGTTATTTTTTTGAAATCTTATAAAAACAAATATAAATCTCAAACGTTAGTTACCCGTTAGATTGTTATATACAGTCTAAAAATGAGCATACCTAATTTATTTACGCTGGTTATATATCACACTGTTTTGAGAAGTACGCGATATAGGAAACACAAGTGTCATACTTTGATTATTAAAAAAGGCTTTATTTTACAGGCTGCCGCAAAACTCCGGACTCCGGTGGTAAACAGATTACTTCACAACATACTCTTCTGTTGGCCTTTTTGGTCGTTGCTGGTGGACTGTTTTGATGTTTCAAACGTGTGTTCTTTTTTTTTAAACCATCCAATTCATACATTGAGGTCATCTGTGAACGGACAATAATATCAAATACTAGTAGCATATATATATAAGCGCCTAACTAACATAACGATTCTTAATTTCTATGTTTTATATTTTCATTTTCCATATGTAAAAAATATTTCGAATACATTTAGTGTAATCATTTGCAACCTCCTTGTTTGTGCATTTAATATTTGGCACAAATGGAGCAAGTAACACATTCATCTAGAAAAACAAGGATGAATATATCACGCCTTCATTATGTCTTTGCGTCTGTAACGCTTGTCCAGTTTTACATTTTATTAAGCTATACATGAAGGCTGTAGTTGATCCAATAGACAAGCTGAAACGTCTTATCAATGTAAGGTGTAATATTTGTTCTCAAATCACGTGTATAAAGGTGAAAGAAATATCGATGTACATAGTTCTGTGTCAGTAATGTCTCATAGGATCCTTCATATACCACGTCTTGTTTTGTTTTAAATCTGAGGCCATCGTTAGGACATTTATAATAAGTGTGTATGCTTATTAACCGCTGAGAAGATTGTGTAATAATATAGTTCAATTAATAAATGAGTTTAACCAAGAATACAATAAATTAAATTGTACTGTAGTATTTCGTTTGTTGTACATAGACAGTCATATTCCCTATTATTTTAAGTCGCGCAGTAAGTAAAAAGTAACTAATACATTATCATTAACAGTGCTTGTATAACTCATGACTGTCTTTTTTATATTTATTTACTAATTCGTCTTTATGAACCATTCGATCCATATGGCGTTGCAGTTTTTACTACATTGACATGATTGCAACAGATGTAATACATGACACGTTTAAGATGTTACTGGTCGAATACACAACCTCTTGACCTCTTACTAATAGTTTTATAGAAGATTTTTTTTTTTCATTTGACCATAAACGGGAAATATGTAATCACATAAAGTTAAGGACCACTAAACGATGTTTCACGCCATAAATTAAACAACTGACCCAGTTTCAGAGACGATTCTTTAAGTTATTAATTGCGAGGCTAGTTTTTACCCCAGAGTTATGATTTGAACTTATAAACCAATTAATAAATCCCTTCCCCTTCCGGTTTCAGATAAGATGTTTCCTACATGTATTTTTTCCTACGTATTCATTAGACCGGGACATTTTCAACCAATCTTAAAAAGGGTTATCCATGGATCAGTATTAGCAAGATGTGTGAAAATCTGCCGAGCAGATGAGGACGGGATCTCGTTCAAAACAAACTGTAAACGAACAACGACAGTCGATTACCGACGGACGACTCCGACCTATTAAANTCCATGGATCAGTATTAGCAAGATGTGTGAAAATCTGCCGAGCAGATGAGGACGGGATTTCGTTCAAAACAAACTGTAAACGAACAACGACAGTCGATTACCGACGGACGACTCCGACCTTTTAAAAAAGATCACCCTGTGCATTGCGTTCAAATGTGTCTTCATAATTTTATTATTTGAAGATGTAGTAGTGAACGACTATCTGATGTTACAAAACAAATACCAAATATGTGGGAATTGTGATTTCAAAGAAGATTTTTTATGAATATCATACCACACGCGAGTATATACATAATATAAGTGGCCAGTTTAGACCAAATGAGCAGGATGCAAACACACTTCGTTCAGAACTACAAACTATGTTAAAAATAAAATATTAATATATAGAAATACTGAACGTCCACAAATATTATCATGATATACATTTGTATAAATACCTGATAGTCGTGACAACTGGGTAAGAAGGAATTGCAAATTTCTGCGACACGTATACTTCATTTGAATGTTAACAGAAAACAAATTTCAGTTGCCATCATTATATACACAAGTAATATTTAAACCAAGTCAGAGGTAATGGTCAGTGAACATTGAGAAAACTTCAATGTACAATGTATTTAAATATGGGCGCATACTTAAAGTGAAGAAACTGGTTTTTGTAACACAGCATACCTTACATCTTCAGTGTTTGCAACAGTTCTTTTGTAACAAAATACATACTGAAATAATCATGTGACACTGACAAATGTTTCAGTCGAATGCTGAGACTGACACATTCGTCAGTGTCACACGAAAGTTTTTACAACATGGTTATTACATTAAGAAAGACATCCAGTACAAAAAAAAGTAAAATGAAAATGATATAAATGTCTTAACATTGTGACACATCAGTATTTGTTTTGTTTCAATATTAGCCGTTGTTTGAGACAGTGTTTAATGCAAACATAACATAATATCATTATTCCGTTTATATGGATGCTTGTGCAACCCCTGCATAACGATAACTAAACTGAGGAGTCCTGAAACAATGAATATAACACGATTGGTCATTATATATCGTTTTTACAGATACACATCCATTTCTATAAATATAATAATTGCAGATCAATACATGTTCAATTATTGTAAAACAAAAACATCTATGCATATTCCTTTAAAAAGAACGAATATACACGATTGTGTTTATGTTTACCAAACTTTTATTTTTAAGCGACGGAAACATATCGGGTTAGATTGCTTTCCATTAATTGTACAATAACAACAATTTGTTTAAAATAAAATACTTACAAACATAAAATGTGCATTATGTCCTACTAAACATGTATTAAAGTTTCAAAGTAAACTATAGCTGTTCTTTATAATTAGAACTTCAAACTTGCACACGAACAAACACACATATACATAAATGTATTTAATTATTTATATTTGTTATGTATTTCATTTTATTTTTATTTCTTTATTTTATTTATTAATTATATTTATATCTTTATCTATATCTATATCTATATCTATATCATATCTATATCATATCTATATCATATCTATATCATATCTATATCATATCTATATCTATATCTATATCTATATCTTTATCTATTTCTATTCATATTCATTTTCATATTCATATTTACTATGTAAACTATACAAATAAGAAATTTTAATATAAAATTATAATATATTCATTGTACCAAGACCAATAACCAGGTTGACAAGTGACCTTCTATGAAAAGGTTGGGCAAAAGAAGTGCTAATTGTTTTCCTAAAAAGAGCAAAGTAAGGATTTATCTGCGTTAAAGTGGGGATAGTGGAAATGTTAATTTAGATAAGACAAAACATGGTCATGTAATACACCTTATTGTATTTCATACAGGACAATACCGTAATTCAATAAATGTGGCGTGCTCTGAGAAAACTGGGCAAAATGCTTGTGCGTTAATTGTCATCCCAGATTAGCAGTCCGCACAGGCTAATCAGGGACGACAATTTCCGCTTTTCTGACATTTTTCGTTTAAATGAAGTCTCTTCCTACCAAAAATCCAATTTAGGCGGAAAGTGTCGTCCCTGATTAGCCTGTGCGGACTGCACAGGCTAATCTGGGATGACACTTTACGCGCAAGCATTTTGCCCAGTTTTCTCAGAACACGCCACAAACGGTGATTGTGTTTAAATGTCATTATACATCTTTATCTCCATCTCATATCCACAAATACGACTTAAAACATGAAGATGACATTATTATCAAATACGTAGTCTGACAATGGAACATCAATTATCATGATAACAATGTTGTGAATGCCTGGAATGCACTTATATTGCAGAATAGAAACTTTACGCATTAATTCCATCATTTGTTAGACTAATGTCAACCAAATGTGCTTACGGCGATCTTACATAATCTCAAGAGGTGTTTGATTTATTGTATACCATCTCCTTATGCGTTTTGTAATTAATGCTGTAAAGTGTGTCTTGTGTTCAAAACAGGTTTTCTGTGAAACAACTTTTAAGTCAATACGACTGGTTCTCACGGAATTAACACATAATGTAAAATGTGTATTTTTTTATAATGTTTCTTATGTTGCAAAAAACGTTTTAGGGATATAATGATATTATCTCCCACAAACAACTAGCTATCACTCGAACCATAGAAGGCATTGCCAATATCGAGACACACAGCGCAAGATCTATTCAGTTTTTGGATCTCTCGGGTCTGTTTCTTTTGCTTTATCTATGCATTGCAAAATCAAATTATAACGATACATCACAAATACACTTCAACCTAAAAAAAAATCAGAAAGTACTACAGATTATTGTAGAAACTTAGTTGATAAATCAATGACCATGTCAACATTATTTATAATGTGTCACTATTTGCCATAGGTTGCATATCCGGTTACTGTTACTAACGATAGAACACATTTTAACAGTGTGATACTCAACAACTACATAGCATATGAACTTGAATCTTGGTATACACATTTGCCAGCATCAGTGCATTTTATCTGTCGGTCATTTGTTTCATTCCAACTGTGCATAAACTATTACCATAAAAAGCGGTATACATGTTAAACTGATGAGAAGATTATGCTTAACCCTTTTCAGATTTAGAAGTTGAAGTTGACTGTAACTTAAATAGAATTACCCGAAGTAAAGAAATGTGTTAAAAAACCATACACACAAAATACTATACGAAACTTTGAATACACATGAATAACGATGTGGCGATAATTTAAAAACCTGTTTTCATAAGAAGCCACTCGTTTGGTGAATGGACAAAAATTAATAGCTCAATATTGGTGTGCTAAATAGTTGTATTCAATATGAAAAATTACCAGTGTTAATTAAGAGAGCCGTTTGAATGTAATGCACAGTTTATTTTACTTAGAAGCATTTTCATGGGACGGGTTGGGGCTATACTGAGTGTAGTACTGTCAATNTCATATACCACGTCTTGTTTTGTTTTTAATCTGAGACCATCGTTAAGACATTTATACTAAGTGTGTTTGCTTATTAACCGCTGAGAAGATTGTGTAATAATATAGTTCAATTAATAAATGAGTTTAACCAAGAATACAATAAATTAAATTGTACTGTAGTATTTCGTTTGTTGTACATAGACAGTCCTATTCCCTATTATTTTAAGTCGCGCAGTAAGTAAAAAGTAACTAATACATTATCATTAACAGTGCTTGTATAACTCATGACTGTTTTTTTTTTATTTATTTACTAATTCGTCTTTATGAACCATTCGATCCATATGGCGTTGCAAGTTTTTACTACATTGACATGATTTCAACAGATGTAATACATGACACGTATAATATGTTACTGGTCAAATACACAACCTCTTGACCTCTTAGTTTTATAGAAGATATTTATTTTTTTCATTTGACCATAAACGGGAAATATGTAATCACATATAGTTAAGGACCACTAAACGATGTTACACGCCATAAATTAAACAACTGACCCAGTTTCAGAGACGATTCTTTAAGTTATTAATTGCGAGGCTAGTTTTTACCCCAGAGTTATGATTTGAACTTATAAACCAATTAATAAATCCCTTCCCCTTCCGGTTTCAGATAAGATGTTTCCTACATGTATTTTTTCCTACGTATTCATTAGACCGGGACATTTTCAACCAATCTTAAAAAGGGTCATCCATGGATCAGTATTAGCAAGATGTGTGAAAATCTGCCGAGCAGATGAGGACGGGATCTCGTTCAAAACAAACTGTAAACGAACAACGACAGTCGATTACCGACGGACGACTCCGACCTATTAAAAAAGCTCACCCTGTGCATTGCGTTCTAATGTGTCTTCACAATTTTATTATTTGAAGATGGTGTAGTGGACGACTATCTGATGTTACAAAACAAATACCAAATATGTGGGAATTGTGATTTCAAAGAAGATTTTTTATGAATATCATTCCACACGCGAGTATATACATTATGTAAGTGGCCAGTTTAGACCAAATGAGCAGGATGCAAACACACTTCGTTCAGAACTACAAACTATGTTAAAAATAAAATATTAATATATAGAAATACTGAACGTCAACAAATATTATCATGATATAAATTTGTATAAATACCTGATAGTCGTGACAACTGGGCAAGAAGGAATTGCACATTTCTGCGACACGTATACTTCATTTAAATGTTAACAGAAAACAAATTTCAGTTGCCATCATTATATACACACTGCCTCTAGTAATATTTAAACCAAGTCAGAGGTAATGGTCAGTGAACATTGAGAAAGATTCAATGTACATGTGTATTTAAAAATGGGCGCATACTTGACGTGAAGAAATTGGTTTGTGTAACACAGCATACCTTACATCTTCAGTGTTTGCAACAGTTCTTTTGTAACAAAATACATACTGAAATATTCATGTGACACTGACAAATGTTTCAGTCGAATGCTGAGACTGACACATTCATCAGAGTCACACGAGTGTTTTTACAACATGTTTATTACATTAAGCAAGCCATCTAGTACAAAAAAGTAAAATGAAAATGATATAAATGTCTTAACATTTTGACACATCAGTATTTGTTTTGTTCCAATATTAACCTTTGTTTGAGACAGTGTTTAATGCAAACATAACATAATATCTTTATTCCGTTTATATGTATGCTTGTGCAAACCTTGCATAACGATAACTAAACTGAGGAGTCCTGAAACAATCTATATAACACGATTGGTCATTATATAACGTTTTTACAGATACACATCTATTTCTATAAATATAATAATTGCAGATCAATACATGTTCAATTAATGGTAAAACAAAACAACATCTAGGCATATTCCTTTAAAAAGAATGAATATACACGATTGTGTTTATGTGTACCAAACTTTTATTTTTAAGCGACGGAAACATATCGGGTTAGATTGCTTTCCATTTATTGTACAATAACAACAATTTGTTTAAAATAAAATACTTACAAACATAAAATGTGCATTATGTCCTACTAAACATTTATCAAAGTATCAAAGTAAACTATAGCTGTTCGTAATAATTAGAACTTCAAACTTGCACACGAACACAAACACATATACATAAATGTATTTAATTATTTATATTTGTTATGTATTCTATTTTATTTTTATTTCTTTATTTAATTAATAAATTATATTTATATTTATATCAATATCTATATTTATATCTATATCTATATTTACATATATATCTATATCATATCTATATCTATATCTATATCTATATCTATATCTATATCTATTTCTATTCATATTCATATTCATATTTACTATGTAAACTATACAAATAAGAAATTTTAATATAAAATTATAATATATTCATTGTACCAAGACAAACAACCAGGTTGACAAGTGACCTTCTATGAAAAGGTTGGGCAAAAGAAGTGCTAATTGTTTTCCTAAAAAGAGCAAAGTAAGGATTTATCTGCGTTAAAGTGGGGATAGTGGAGATGTTAATTTAGATAAGACAAAACATGGTCATGTAATACACCTTATTGTATTTTATACAGGACAATACCGTAATTCACTAAATGTGGCGTGCTCTTAGAAAACTGGGCAAAATGCTTGTGCGTAAATTGTCATCCCAGATTAGCCTGTGCAGTCCGCGCAGGCTAATCAGGGACGACAATTTACGCTTTTATGACATTTTTCGTTTAAATGAAGTCTCTTCTTAGCAAAAATCCAATTTAGGCGGAAAGTGTCGGAAAGTGTCGACTAGCACAGGCTAATCTGGGATGACACTTTACGCACAAGCATTTTGCCCAGTTTTCACAGAACACGCCACAAATGGTGCTTGTGTTTAAATATCATTATACATCTTTATCGCCATCTCATATCTACAAATACGACTTAAAACATGAAGATGACATTATTATCAAATACGTAGTCTGACAATGCAACATCAATTATCATGATAACAATGTTGTGAATGCCTGGAATGCGCTTATATTGCAGAAAAGAAACTTTACGCACTAATTCCATCATTTGTTAGACTCATGTCAACCAAATGTGCTTACGGCGATCTTACACAATCTCAAGAGGTGTTTGATTTATTGTATACCATCTCCTTATGCGTTTTGTAATTAATTCTGTAAAGTGTGTCTTGCGTTCAAAACAGGTTTTCTGTGAAACAACTTTTAAGTCAATACGACTGGTTCTCACGGAATTAACACAAAATGTAAAATGTGTATGTTTTTATAATGTTTGTTATGTTGCAAAAAACGTTTTAGAGATATGGTGATATTATCTCCCATAAACAACTAGCTATCACTCGAATCATAGAAGGTATTGCCAATATCGAGACACACAGCGCAAGCTCTATTCANACCATCTCCTTATGCGTTTTGTAATTAATGCTGTAAAGTGTGTCTTGTGTTCAAAACAGGTTTTCTGTGAAACAACTTTTAAGTCAATACGACTGGTTCTCACGGAATTAACACATAATGTAAAATGTGTATTTTTTTATAATGTTTCTTATGTTGCAAAAAACGTTTTAGGGATATAATGATATTATCTCCCACAAACAACTAGCTATCACTCGAACCATAGAAGGCATTGCCAATATCGAGACACACAGCGCAAGATCTATTCAGTTTTTGGATCTCTCGGGTCTGTTTCTTTTGCTTTATCTATGCATTGCAAAATCAAATTATAACGATACATCACAAATACACTTCAACCTAAAAAAAAATCAGAAAGTACTACAGATTATTGTAGAAACTTAGTTGATAAATCAATGACCATGTCAACATTATTTATAATGTGTCACTATTTGCCATAGGTTGCATATCCGGTTACTGTTACTAACGATAGAACACATTTTAACAGTGTGATACTCAACAACTACATAGCATATGAACTTGAATCTTGGTATACACATTTGCCAGCATCAGTGCATTTTATCTGTCGGTCATTTGTTTCATTCCAACTGTGCATAAACTATTACCATAAAAAGCGGTATACATGTTAAACTGATGAGAAGATTATGCTTAACCCTTTTCAGATTTAGAAGTTGAAGTTGACTGTAACTTAAATAGAATTACCCGAAGTAAAGAAATGTGTTAAAAAACCATACACACAAAATACTATACGAAACTTTGAATACACATGAATAACGATGTGGCGATAATTTAAAAACCTGTTTTCATAAGAAGCCACTCGTTTGGTGAATGGACAAAAATTAATAGCTCAATATTGGTGTGCTAAATAGTTGTATTCAATATGAAAAATTACCAGTGTTAATTAAGAGAGCCGTTTGAATGTAATGCACAGTTTATTTTACTTAGAAGCATTTTCATGGGACGGGTTGGGGCTATACTGAGTGTAGTACTGTCAATGCCTGTTCTATGTGTACCATGTCCTAATTAAAATATTATGAATAATGTGTTTTCTGGAACCGTAGGTAGTATACAAAAAGGGAATGCCTGTGTATTATATATAAATTTCTGAACCGCAGCTTAAATAGTGTAATGCAGACAAATCCATATATGTTATTTACCTCTGTGAAGCTTTTCAATTCAATGTAAACAATTCTTAAATAAACGGCAAAAATACGAGGTGTTTAAATGCGATTGCGTGCTCGTCCAAGGAACGTAACAAGTACACTTGTAACAGCAGTTGACAGACAATATAACGATAATACAGTGAGTACATTCAACAAAGGCGCTGTTAAAGAATATAAGGTTTTTAGGCGGAGTATTTTACCATTAACAACCTTGAAAAAGAGAACACTGAAATTATAACGTGCAAACATTAAATTATAATACACTCACATATTAGAGTACGTTTTCATACCAATCATGTGTTTATCAACTAAAATGATCATTCAGCGAAAGTTACGTATAACAAATATGTATATGAACGATCAAAACTTAATATAATTTTATTTTACAAATCTATAAAATCACACTGTTTCCAAAAACATAAGTAAGTGTGATTGACAAATATTGAACCTTGAAACATCCTAGTGGACGAGGGCGCACAAAGCAAACATTTATCAATTTACTTTACTCTTCTTTACTTGACCCTCTTTTAAGTCAGCCCATTTCACTGAACAATTGAGTATATGACAATCGCGAAGTATGCAACAGTTATTGGTAAACAGTCATCAATTTTCCCCCTTAAGTCCAAAAAATGAAAAAGAATAATTTACATTAAAATTATCCGACAATTTGTTTCATATACAAATTCTGTTTTTATGAACCCATTTCAATGGCTCACCGAGCACAGGAAAGCTATATATATAACTTACATATATATCCGCTTTTTATTTAAGGTTAATGACCAATTGCTTTGTGTCAAATGGTTTGATTTGTATGTTTCTATATGACACGAATTNTTTGTTTCATATACAAATTCAGTTATTTATGAACCCATTTCAATGGCTCACCGAGCATAGGAAAGCTATATACATGTATATAACTTACATATATATCCGCTTTTTTATTAAAGGTAAATGACCGATTGCTTTGTGTCAAATGGTTTGATTTGTATGTTACTATATGACACGAATTGACTTGATTTGTGTCGTGTTCTGAGAAACCTGGGCAAAATGCTTGTGCGTAAATTGTCATCCCAGATAAGCCTGTGCACAGGCTAATTAGGGACGACAATTTCCGCTTTTATGGAATTTTTGGTTTAAATTATGTCTCTTCTTAGCGAAAATCTAGTTTAGGCGGAAANTTTGTTTCATATACAAATTCAGTTATTTATGAACCCATTTCAATGGTTTACCGAGCACAGGAAAGCTATATATATATATAACTTACATATATATCCGCTTTTTTATTTAAGGTAAATGACCAATTGCTTTGTGTCAAATTGTTTGATTTGTATGTTTCTATATGACACAAATTGACTTGATTTAACTTGTGCGGACTGCACAGGCTAATCTGGGATGACACTTTACGCATATGCATTTTGCCCAGTTTTCTCAGAACACTACACATTTAGCTTGAGCGTTTCGTACAAGTAAGAAACGACGGTATCAGTAAAATCAATATTGCACATTTACATGTGTACGACGCTCAGTAATTCATTATCATTAATTCTCTGCAAATGAATATAAATGACTTACAGCAAACATTACACGTTCATTAATTAATTCGCAATCTTGGTAAAACAATTAACAACATGTTTGAATGAGTGTTCTCAATTGCAGATTATTATGGTTCAATATACTTATACTTTAAAGAAATATTCTCAATTAAATCAATAACATGTCAATTGTATTGCAAATGAGTACGATTTATTTGTGCAATCTTGTTGTTGTTGTGGTTTAAAAATAAATATANGCAGATTATTATGGTTCAATATACTTATACTTTAAAGAAACATTCTCAATTAAATCAATAACATGTCAATTGTATTGCAAATGTGTACGATTTATTTGTGCAATATTGTTGTTGTTGTGGTTTAAAAATAAATATATAATATAACGGCAGAAAAAACTTGAAGACGAATTAAAATAGAAAAAAAAAACATCAACAAGTAATTTTATTTAAATCATGGATTAAGTTTCAATAAAATCATACTTGTGATTTGAAACACACTTTGCGTTATTGATGCAATACACGTATGTTATCTAGTACGACAAGTCAAATGACTGATTATCTTAATACTTTTGAAATTCACTGATACCATTCCATATTAATTTAAATTGGATGAATTTATGAATTATTTGTTAATTAACAATGTCAT